>JAXBDA010005801.1:0-23031 GCA_036023075.1 Gaultheria prostrata
TTTTATTAAAAATAGGGAGGGTAATAGGGAGTGTTGTTGGAGTGTTGATAGAAAAAGTGTCAAGTTATAATAGATATATGCACTGTACACTGCCTAATTTACCAACTCATTGTTGGGGTTGCTCTTACATCCTCCCCACCTTAGGAAGTTTGGTCCTCCAAACTTATATAAAAGTCAAATAACCAATGTATGACAATACGTACGTCTTTGCATACTCGAGCATTATTTTCTCCACTTCACATCTTATTTACCTCATCAATACTACGTTATAGTTGGTAATTGGCATCAGAGCTTAGTTTTATGATTTTGTAGACTGCCCTAAGGTCGAACTTAGGGTTATGGCATGTGGATAAGTAATCTCGGTGATTCTCACAGGTAGGACCTCCATAAGAAACCCACTGGTAGGACCTCCATAATTAGTATATTTATAAAATCAGTCTTACCAACATACAGAGAACTATTTTTACCCTTACGTTCAGCATTAAATTAAAATTGTCAAATGTATCCGGGCCATCCAAAACATAATCGGATGGCCGAGAGTGCACAGCACAGTGCATAACACATGGGTGATTCTGAGACCTCTTTTTTTTTTGCAAGAATTCTAATCTCAAATGAGAATTCTGGACTGGAAGCTAATTTTGAATGCACTTTCGACCTATTTTTGGGTCCTAATTTAGGGCTTTTGGGTGAGTGTAAACCTTTGGGTTTTCAAAAGGAAAACAGTTTAGGCCTTTTGGGTCGACCTATTTTTTTAACCCGAATACAAACTCTAACCTTATTCCGCCATTTCTTCAAAATTCTTTTCCATTTCTATCTAAAACTCCAACAATTCTCTCATTCCCTCCAAAATGCAAACTACTATTATTTTTATTTTTACAAAAGCATTATCAATATTTCTCTCTTTTTAAAGGCATTTTGAATATCAATCTAATAGTACAAATCTTATGCAAAATAAATGTATAAATTAAAAGTAATATCTATTTAATTAATAAAAATTCTATCGTCCAAATATGGAGGATGATCCTCCATTTTTTTTCTTCAATCCTCCATTTTGGAGGACCAACACTCAATCCTCCCAAATGGAGGCTCATGTTCATAAGTGCTGCATCAAGCATGGCTCCACCCACGTTGTCAAAGTAAACCTCAATGCCTTTTGGAAAGTACCTATGAATTATACATAAACAACAAAGAAGATTGTGAAATTTTAGAGATTGACTGCAGAGAAAGAACTTGAAAGTCACCAGCTAAAATACATAAAACAGAGTCAAGAATTGTTGGGGATGGGCTCCTCCTTGGTGTGCATGATCCAATTTGGGTCATTATGAACCTTTTCAACATGAATTCAATGATCCAAACTGTTCATTTCGTATGTATGGCAATGAAGATCACATCTATGCAAAGTCGGCATGATCAAACATCGATGGCTTCACGAAAAGTTATGGAAAAGACGTGTGTTAAAATAATTCGAAACCTAAACCATTCGCTTCATCCGAGAATAAATATGTTCCGATGATCTATGCGCAAAATCCCATTCAATATGATCTTTTACATGAATAATCTCTGACTAGAAGGCTACTTGCCAAATAGTCCCGATCACCAAAACGAGCTCAATTTGGGTCCAGAACGGCCAAAATTGGCCCAAACCGGAAGGCGAGCGCACCAAGGAAGAGCCAATCCTCATGTCGTCCCACATCGGCTATTGACAAAACATCTGCTCCATTTATATACCACAGTTTAACTCAGTTATGACGCCGGGCTCGGTAGCGCGAGTCTGTGACCAAAGCTTGGGGCAATAAGGTTGTGGAAGGGACTCAAGAGAGTGGCCTACACAGTGGTCAGACCCTGCGTGAGTCGGGCGTTACGGGCTCACCGTAGCTTGGTGCGTTCCATTGCTGGAGGAGGCAGGGAGCCAGCGAGCTTGGCTAAGGAGTGCGTCCGATTGTCGGAGCTGCTGGTTAGATCAGTGGGCCAGATGATCCGCTGGTCATTAAGGGTATCCCATCTCTTCTTCTCCATCCGAAAGGGTGGAGGGGTTGTGATGGATATTGTGGCTGGCTTGTCAGAGCAGCTATCTGCCTCCCAGTTTAGGTGGGATTAGAGAGATGGATTGAGCCTGTACTCGTAGGGAATTCCCACTGTGGAAATCCACTTCTCTCCCAACGACCAACGACCTCCTTTTCCCTCTTCCCTCCCTGACCGGGGGGCGAACACTCGTGTCGTGTCATCCCTCTTGCCGATCCGATCTTGGCCCTCTAAGGGACGGCAGAGTCTCCGGATCCCTGATCGGCTGATCCATTAAGGATTTTTTTTTCTTTTTCCTGGCTTATTGCGTTTTTATGCTTTGATGTAAGACATGAATCCATTCTTTTCCTCTGCTTTGATTTGTGGGGGATTCTCAGGAAAGGAAAGAGAGAATTAGTTTTGCCCAAAATTTTCTCTCCCTCTCTAAATCTGGACGGTCCAAAACACTTACTTTTAGACTTGGACGGCCGAGATGCGCGCTGTATACCGCCACGTGGTACCCAACCGGCACCCAAGCTTTTCACCTTGCTCACTCAGAGTTTTAATCAAATTTGAGCAGATATTTGAGTTTAAAATGTTCAATTTGATATTAACTCATCCCAATGGACAACTCATTTCTTTCCAAAATTGCCGTGTGTTAAATTTAATGTAGAATGTAAATATAAAGAGACAACAAATTTATAGAAAATGACAAGTACTATGTTTGGGTTTGAGATAGGTTTGAGCAATAAAAAGAGTCTCTTGATTTTAGTATAAATTTGAGTAAATAATTGGCGACGAGTTAAAGTGATTTTTACTAAAATGATGAGTTTAGGTCAAGAATCGGCCTGTACCTTCAAAATTCTCTCTTTTCCTCCATTTTGGAGGAAAATGCTACTCCAACCGATACTCCGTAACAGAATTCATGAACACGGCGAAAGGAATTAGCCCTATCAACGTGAAACGTGAGGCAGAATTTAATTCAATCCTATTACACGTACGGTTATTGGCTGCCTATCGGATCTCAGTTGAGCAGCGTCTCGGGGATAGACAGATGAAGCCTCATTTTTTTGAACAACAAAGAAAGATTTATTGATCTCTGAATAGGAACAGAGGAAGCTGCTCATACTTTTCATTTTCTCCAATCGGAAGTTCAAACCACGCAAATAATTTCATACTCAAACAGGAATCTCGCTAGATCAGTTGACCCGGCAAAGAATTACTCGTGGGCTACACACACCACCTGCTTGCCGACATTTTTCCCAGCATAGAGGCCGGCAAGTGCAGCTGGAGCACTTTCCAGGCCGGCCTTCATATCCTCGACGTAAACAATCTTGCCTTGTTTGTAGTAGCTAATGACATCTTCCAGAAAGCGCGGGTACAATTGCAAGTAATCACTCTGCAGGAATCCCTGCATTCTTATGCGCTTCGAAATGAGATTGAACAAGTTGTGAATCCCTTGGGGATTGGACAAGCTTTTCTCAGACACCATACCACAAACGGCTATCCTGCCATGGATGCTCATGTTCATAAGTGCTGCATCGAGCATGACTCCACCCACGTTGTCAAAGTAAATGTCAATGCCTTGTGGAAAGTACCTATTAATTATACATAAACAACAAAGAGGATTGTGAAATTTTTAGATTGACTGCAGAGAAAGAACTCGAAAGGCACCAGCTAAAACACATAAACAGAGTCACGAATTGTTGTCAGCCATTAAGCACGGTGCAACAAATGAGGAAGGAAAGAGTAAAGTAAAAGGATCATTGACATAGATTGTCATAAATCTAGTCAAGTTTATAACTAAACCAAACCGAGCCTTGTATCCCAGTCAAAACACATAAACAGAGTAAAGTAAAAGGATCATTGACATAGATTGTCATAAATCTAGTCAAGTTTATAACTAAACCAAACCGAGCCTTGTATCCCAGTCAATTGGGGTTGGCTACATGAATCCTTTTTCCATGACTTTCTCTCCATGGAGCTCTGTGTCAAGGGTTACTTGTTCACTTAGACTTATTAGACTCATATCTTTGCACACTACAGCATCCAATGTCAATTTGGGTCTTCCCCTCCCCGTAGCGGTACTATCCAATCAACTCTCATAACTACTGCATCTACAGGGTCTACGGTAGATATATCAAAACCGACTCAGTCTGTTTTCTCTCGACTTCACCTTTATAAATACCAAATAAGTTTTATCCTTTTAGAAAAACCATTCTTCATGTGGTCATACAAGATGTCCTACATTTAACCGTGTACGTCTGAGGGGTTATATAGACATCACCCGGATAAGTTTAATGATGATCTGCGGGGAAAAGAAATAAACAAAAAGATATAATGCGTTTGGCTACAAAATAATTTACCTCAAGAAACATATCCTCTAAAGCTCTTTGCAACTGCATTTCAAACTCTAGTGTCCAGAACAATTGGAAATAACTTTAGAGACGACCTAATTCTCATATTTCCCTAAAAAAGAAGGCTACTAACCTTTTCAATGCTGCGTCAAGATCTGGCTCTTCTTTGTAGTTGAAAGCTTCATCAAACCCAAACTTAGTCTTCAGAAGATCAACCTAATAAGAACCCCCATTCAAGAAAATTATGTTTCTAGTCAGTGCAAACAGCAATCGATTGTGAAACACGCTACTTCAACGATCTGCAAAAAGAAACTTACTTTCTGGTTTGTGCCAGCACTTCCAACTACATAGCATCCGTAAAGCTTAGCCAGTTGGCCAACAAGCTGACCAACTGCCCCAGATGCAGCAGACACAAAAACACAATCCCCCTTTTTAGGAGCACACACCTCATAAAATCCAGCATAAGCTGTAAAACCAGGCATACCTGCGCCAAGACTACAGTTACATAACTACCTCAGGTAGCTGAGCTTGAGATATGAACCAGTATCGTATGCAAGTCCCAACAAATACACAAAGAATTTAAGGTATTTAAAGTCAGCTGTTTAAAATGGTTGACTGAGGTGGAAAGAAAGCTAATGGTCGGAATGAAGAGGCTGGTTTTTTCAGTTTAAGGGTTCTCTCAATCTTCAGCCAGAGAAAAGAAACATGGCAAAGAAAGAACATCAAAGGAAGAACCATAGACAAGATGGTGTATGCTGAACGTTAAGTGAAAAAGAACATTGAAGGAAGAACCCTATGAACCCCTTAAATAAGCTTTTCAAATGATACAAGAAGACGGAGATGAGAGAAAGCTAATGTAACAATATTCACTGGGAGTTAAGACCAAGATAGATCTTCAAATAATAATAAATAAATAAAAGGCTTATCTGTTGTTTTGGTCTCTAAAATATATCACAAGTTTCAAAATCGTCCTCGTTAGAATTTTGGTTTCACTTTCATCCTTGTAAAACTTTTAACGATTTCAATGGTATCCTCCCGTCCAATGGGAGACGAAAAAGGCTTAGGTGGACTAACAGAAGCCCAGTCATCCTATGACATGTACCATGCCATCAACGCCGTTAGGCCAACCAGACTAATCCTTCTTTCTCTCCTCTTTTAGTTTCCAAAGCAAACACTCCCGAAGTTAACAAACAAACACTCCTGCAGCTAAATGCTGGCAGATCTGCGATTACTAACTCGCTCGGGCGAATTGGTAACGTGGAAGGAGATCTTGTGAAGAGAGCTTTGGCGGCTTATTGCTCTCTGACAGAAATATTACTTTCAACAAAATTATTTTGATCCAACCATCGCTTTTTCGACTTGCCTACTTGAATCGTATATTTGGAATATCAACTAATACTAACAGCAGTCAGCAGCAATCCATATTATAGGAAGGTTGCTTAACCTCTGGAAAGTAGCCATTTCTTTCTTTGGTAGAAAATCCAGAGGCAAGAGATCACCTAATGATTGACTCACATAGAGGATTACGAAAGGCATTACTATCTTCCTTGGCAGGAAAAGAGGAGGATCTCTATTCATACCGTTCTTCGTAAGTCCAAAGTTGTTCAGTAGGATACATTCTTGCCCAGATCTATTTCCTTATTTTTCTAAGGCGCCTTTTTGGATTGGAGTGAACTCTAGTGGGTTGCATTCTCACTGCGAATTGGTAACGTGGAAGGAGATCTTGTGAAGAGAGCTTTGGCGGCTTTGATTCGGCCTTCGTCTTACCAGCAACGGCGACGGTGGGGTTCCAGCCGAGGCGGAGTCGGCTCTCCGTCATGTCCAAAGCAGAAGAGTACTTGTGATGATCAATTATCTCAGTTCGCAGAAACTTCCTAGTTACTCATTCCATTTGTTTACTCATTCCCAGTTCTCCATCATGGTCTCATTTGAAAACAAAAAAATCATCCCATTATAAGAATTAAATCTAGGATTTACATCTACTACTATACACTGTCAAGATGGATGTGTTATTGTGTAGGTCTGTTTATTCAGGTTGGGCTCTTGGTCATACTATTGTGTAGTAGTAAATTAACCTGACGACTTGTGTTAATGAATGACAAGCACCTTAGGTTTCACAAGAAGAATTATTTTCTTAGCAAGCACACCCCTGGAAGACTGGAATTAATTTTTTTCATGCCCCTTCTTTGATTTTATGATTGTGTGCTTCAGATGTGGCAGACAATAACAAATTGACCTAATTTAACAAATATGATGTAGGCCGCAAATATTAGTCCTTGGGTCCGAAGAACATAAAAATTTATGCATTTGTCTGTTTTAGTGAGAGGGCAAAGCCTTCCAATGTTGAGTGAATGTGGAGAAACTTAGAAACGGTAAGGCATAAGGTATCATACCGAGAAGACCCACATAGTACGAAAGAGGGATATCATCTTGCTGGATCTTTCTCAACTGTTCGGTTCTGTGAATCAAGCTGTATTCTTCCCAACCTGTTGTTCCTGTGACTAAATCACCAGTCTTGAAATTCGGGATATCAGAATCCACCACTCTGGAAACACCAAATCCTTCTATAACCTTTGCAAAAAATACCAGCAGTTAAGCAATTGTGGATGGTGGCACGGACTGATGTACAGAAATTGTAAAGGCCTACATCCTAAGATTAGGGCCGATAAATGAACCAAGCTACTTGAGCTCATGTTTGCTGGATAGGAACTCGTTTAAGATCGGCTTGTCACATAAAACAAAGTTAAGCTTTCAAACAAAGTTTCAACAAGCTACTACTTAGCTCTTTTAGTTTACAATGTCTAAAATCTTCAAACTACTGAGATCGGATTGTGATTAGCTTGATAAAACTCATTTGAGATTGGCTTTCCTGATAAAAAGTCCAAGTTTCAACATATTTTTCAAGCTCGTTAAGTTTTCAATCCAAGCATCAACAATTCCCTACCTGGCACGTTTGGCTCATTTATCAGCACTACCTAAGATGCAAAAGGAAAACACCATCTTGGTGTTCCCCTCTTTTTTAAGCCATCCAAGGACTAAGGCTACTTTTACAAGACTGCTTCAGTACCTTGTGTCAACTACTTTAGTTTTTTCTCCTCAAAGAAGAAAACAAAACTGCAGCTTTTATGCTTAGTTGGCCCTAAAGCGGTTGGCCTGATGGTCAAGGCCTGGGACTTAGGGTTTGCTCCCTCCTAAGATCTCAAGTTCGAAACCTCTTAGATGCAATCAACTCCTACGGGGCCAGTCCATCGGAGCTTTGCTTCCCCTACGAATAGTCGAGGCTAGGCCAGGACACCTAGAGATATCAACTAAAAAGTCTTTATGCCTCAGTTTTGTAGTCCTTATGCTTCAGTTAACAATTTTGTTTGCATATTATTAGGGTTCCTATACTTGATAAATAAGAGGAAAAGGTTGTAGCAATAGTAATTGAAATAGAAAAAACATCACGGGTTCGGAATTCTCCTGCCAGATCCATAGCCATAATGGAGTGGTCAATCCAATTGCGATTAATTGATCACAAGAATGTGGATGAAAATAACACAACACACAAATGACTAAATGAGAAATAAAGATGTTTGTATAGAGGAATTAGGGTAGGAGAAATACCGAACCGGGGACGAAAGGAGGGATGTAGGAGCCGTAGAATTGGCGCATCCGGCCTCTCATGTAAGGATCGCAAGAGAGGTAGAGATTCTTCACCAGCAATGCACCTGAACCCTTGACAACCTTGAGCTCTATTTTGCTACCCATTTTCACTTCCATGTCTGTCTCCTTTGGTACATCATCTATGTACCCTTTGAATATCACCTGCTTGTTCTCTGCTAGTATTTCCATCGACACTACTTCCCCTTTTCCTGCTCTGTTTTTGGGTTTTTGAAGGAGGTTTTAGGACTGAATGGAGTTGAACTGAACTGGGTTTTATAGTCTCTTTGCTAAACCCAATACGATTCCATTGGGTGGCAACGGTATGTTCACCTACCCTTCACAATGGAACATGTAAAATCTCAGGTTCTCCTAACCTGTCCGAAGGGTTTGTTTGGAACCATTAGGCAAAAAGAAATGAAAAGAGAGGAATGTTTTCCCTTCAACCCAATCAAAATTTATCAAAACCTTTGTTTTGAAATTAAAAATGTATCAAAACCTCCCCTTTTTTTCTATGAACTTAAATGTGAGATCAACTTAAGCGCAACTCGATTAATTTTGGAGCACGAATTTCACCGTCCATTAGCGGAAAGCCTATGAACATCCTGCCCCTAATCACTTTTTTTTTTTATTCATATTTGAAAGAAAATTTGAGTCAAAAGCTTCATTTAAGTATGCATTCTTCAATGCTATATATATATTTTTTTTTTTTCCTCTAAAATATAGGTCAAAATGTCACATTTGTAAATAGTACGAAAGTGAAAAGTGTTAGAAGAAAAAGGGTATGGATTTGGTATCACCTCATTTGGGTAAGAAAAAGCTTCATCTGCATATGCATTCTTGAATGCAAAACCCTTTTTTTATCCCTCCCTACTAACTTAGATGTACAGCTCAACTTATGCGCACATCGGCTAATTTTATAGTCCACTACTGGAGCCTAATAAAGATCAAAGCAAAGGCTCATATGAACTTGTTCTAGGCCTCGTTTGATTTGCGGATTAACTATCTGGGATAGGACTAACTGTATCTCTTCCTGAGTTATCCAATGTTTAGTTCTCAAATAACTATCGGGATTATTGATCCCCATATTATTTTTATCCCTATATGGGGTACTAAATAATCCCACGGGGAGGTGGGATTGAGTAGGATTAACAAAGATGTGATTGTTTTCAAAAATATTCTGATGATATTGGAATTGTTCTCAAAAAGTATTTTCAAAATTGTTTTTTTTTTTTGAAAAAATGTTATGCAAATTTTTCTATTTAAAGAAACTCTTTTCAAAAACTTTTTTTTTTTTACTAATTGTGATTGTTAGGAAAAAGTATTTTCGAAATGGGTTTTGGAGTAATTGTTTTTTCAAAATAGGACTAAATGTTTTTCAAAACTTTTTTCAACAAATATTTTTGAAAAGTGGTTTTAAAAAAAAATATTTTTATTGTTTTTAAAAAAAATTACTTATTTTTTAAAAAAAGAACTTTTTTTAAATATTTTTTGATAACAAAAATAATCCCACGCGAATCAAACATAGGATTGGGTGAATTGGAAATGAAATTAATGCCAGGACAAGGACAACCAATCCTAGATTATTAATCCCATTTATTTTAATCCGCAAATCAAATGAGGCTAAATTTGATAGAAAACAAGAAATAGACTGAAAAGAGTATTACACATGTGTTTTCCCCCTTAGGAAGAGAATCACACTTTACTAGTTTACTCCCTTAAAAATATGGATATACACTCTATTACTCTTGGTAAAATAAAAAATAATTTATTAAAGATTATAATTTATTTATTAATATTAATATATATATTTGTATATTATCATTTATAAATATATCTCATGGTCCGTTTCGGTTAATATCCGATTTCATAATAAAGAATCATGAACCGAATCGTATCTCACGAACTTCCAATTTTTGGATCTGTATCTTAATCATTAATTCCGATTTCATAATAAAAATTCGTGAACCGAATCGTGTCTCACGAACTTCCAATTTTTGAATTTGTGTCTTAATCATTATTCACGGTTTCAATCCAAAATACACGGACCGAATTGGTTTGAACCGATTTGACGGTCCACCCACTTATAGAATGTTAACCCTCTGAACCATTTCCCTCCGCACTCGCCAATTATAGCGTCGGTACAGCCGTACAGATTCGTTGCACTTCTTCGTCTTACTCTCCCTCTCGCTCTCGCTCCCTCGATTCCTCCTGAGGTACTCTCTCTCTCTCTCTCTCTCTCTCTCTCTCTCTCTCTCTCTCGTGTTTCCGTTCATACATACAATTGTGTATACATGTATATGCCATACTTCTGTTTCGATAATTGATGATAATTAGATTTCTAGGGCTTCAGAACCCAAGTATCTTAACTAGTAAAAATACTCTTGTGGAAATATGTGTGTAGAGTTATGTATGAATCTATGTACGTATACTTATGATAAACGCGTTCATTCCATTTGCTGGAATTTGTGTCATATTTTCCCTCGGATGGACTCAGAAACTAGGTTACTATTTGGTTATTGTGATTTCTGGCTCCTTTATGTGGTCAATGTTTTAGATTTTCAGAGAGGTGATCTTCAATTATTGTGATGGGTGGAGATTATTTGGATCCGCTATTTCTACTTAGCATATCAATGCCCAGTTCTGCTATCTTCAATTGATCTGTTCGTTAATTCTGTTTCTTTCGTTAATTCTGTTTCTTGAAAACGTAAGAGTGCCTTTGGATTTAGGGATGATACGTAATAGCAAGAATTGGGAAATTTCTGGAAATGATTAGAAAAGAAAAGAACGAATTTTGATGGAGTTTTATTAAGTCTAGAAGAATAGAACAGGAAAAGAATACAAGGGTTTGGGAACTCTCGTCCCTTTTACAATGGAAGCTCTCGCTCCAGTTGTTCTTTACAAAACTCAGATATCCCTCTCTGGTCCCAACAAATCTCCTTTTATTATTCAGTTGTACCCAGTTGCTGCAACTGTCCTTCCCGCCCAAAAGTGGCTAACAAACTAACTAAAGGCAACAGAAATACAAGTAATGGAAAAGATTCTAACTAACTGCTTGTTATACAAACGTGCACAAAAGAAGTTAGGTAGCTGCATTTCCAGTGGCAAAGCAGGGAATGTATCAAGGGATATGATAAAAAAAAAAAAAAAAAGGAAAGGGTTAGAGTTTCTTGCCCATTTGGGTTGAGTAATTTGGTGAGAAATGGAGAGAAAAGCACAAAAAAAATGATATTTTTTTATTGGCTCCTTGCCCTTTCTTATCACACCCTTTCTCATAATCCAAAGGGTTTGTAGGTCCATTGTAGTTTGAATAGCAAGAAGTATGGTGAAGTTCTCAGTGTGTTGAACGTGGAGATGTAAACACGTCGATTCATATTTAAGGCAATTTTTTAATTTATGTTTCATAGTAGTTAGTCATAAGGTTGCTGTGAACTTTTCCTGGAAATGATTTTTGCAATACATAATAGAATAAAAAAATTGGCAGAAATAGGCTATGCTCGACTCAAACCGCTGTCCTCAATGCTTACGTTTTGACCATATGATCTCTATTCTTTGGTTAGCCTTCCATCAAGACATTTCATCACTAACATGCAAACAAATAATGCCCATTGTTCTTTATTTGGCCGTCCTTTTGATTTGGCCAATTGGCCACTTCAACTTGTTGGTTTGATTGTATTCCTAGATGATGTTATTTGTTACCCGTGTCCGTCATATGTGAAATTCTGAAATTATGTTTGGGAGTTAATGTTTAAAACAATTACTAAACAGAATCGTTGTCTAGTTTTTTGAAAGTCCCAGTCAAGTGAAAAATAAAGTAGTGGGATTTGAAGTTTTGTTGGTTTAGGTTATTTGACTGCTTTGGATGCAATTTAGTGCCCTATTTGACTGGTTTCTCTTCAGTAGCTACAAATTAATTGTGGTGTTCAAGAAAATTATAGATCAAATACAGCTGCAAAAGTGAATCTGTCAGAATTTCAAGATTACACTAAGCCCCTGTTTGGAACTTGTGGAAAGTGAAGGGAAGGATAGAAAAGTAATGAAGAAGCAAAGTGAAAATTTTACTGGTCCTAGTACTCTATTTGGTCATTTTCTCTTCTTTTTCCTCTCAAACCAAATAAGGGGGAGGAATTTGTTTTTTTAAACTTACCTTCTTTTCCTTCTATTTCCCTAATTACCAAACAAAGCCTAAACACAAATGCTAGTTACACATCCAAGTTTACATCAATCCTTACATCTTCTCTCACAAGTGATGGTGGGACCCTCCAAATTGTGTTGTGGATGCCACCATCACTTGTGAGTTGTGAGAGAGATGTAAGTTTGGATGTGTCCCTAGCATTGCTCAAGCCTAAAAGACAAATGGATACCGACTTTGGCACACCCTGTGGTCTACTTTAAAGTTGTGTATTATGTTGCCAACCTGATTTCTGTGTCAAGTACAAGTTGGATAAAATTTCTATATTATGCACTGCTTGGTCAGTATGTTGACTGATTAGGATAGAATAGATAAGTTTGATTTTGAATGTTTCAATAAAATGTCTTAACTGAAACTTTTGAGCATTTACTTTGCCAATGTTACTGGCAAAATATTTTTAGAGATAGTCTCCTCCTTCCCAAAAGATTTATTTTGCTTCTGAACGTAAAACTCTTTTCTTACTTAACTTCTTTGCATACGTGAAACTATCAGTTGAATTCGCCAATACTTACTATTTGAGATGCACTCCCTTCTTTGGTCTTGTTTCTGAACAGGTTGTTGGTGTATGTTAAAGCAAGCCCATTTAATTAATCAAATTCCATTCACGTAAGATTGAAGAAGCACGAAACTTGTTTTTGGTGGCCTAAGTAGAGATGCAGAATCAGGATGGGCTCCTAACTGATGCAGAAATAGAAGGAATAACATCCATCCAGGCATCCAACGTCGAAGATTGGGAAAATTTCAGGGACGATGCTATTATGCAGCAGCATTCTGCAATTTGGGCGGAGGAAGCTGAGAAAATTCCTTTCGTCGGTGATAAGGCAAGGGTTAACCATGAGTTATAAAGCTCAAGCTTTATCTATTTTTGCTTCCCATTTCTGGTTCTGTATTGTTAAGATATATCTAGGTTTTCGTATTTATCATTTTAATCTTCTCCACCTATGAAGATCCTACACTCCTAATTGCTTGCCATATCCGTGTCAGACACTCTTGGGACACACGACATGCCGAGAACATGTATGGTACACGCCACGTGGCGTGTGGTCTAAATTTAATTATTGTGAAGCAGGGGACACACTGGGGACACTTCGTGGACCTGTCTCAACTTGAATACGGATGGAAACATGACATGGATCGATTCTTAATATTGACAGCTTTATGTGGGGTTATGATATTGCATAAATAGATGGGAAAAAGTACAAACAAATTACTTTTGACAAAATAAAACCCTCTTTTGACATGAAATATTTTGGAAGGAAACAATAAGAATTATAAAGATACTACTTAGTTTTGGTTGTTTCCAGGTGCGATGTTCATACGAATAACAACTAAATATCTATCCATATTTACTTAAAATTTTTGCCGTTCCCCCCGCCTTGTCTGTGTCCCCATTAATTTAGAATTGTCGTGTCCGTTTCCATGTCAGTGTCTGTAGCCGTAGCCGTGCTTGTAAGATCTCCACCAAGAGCTAATATTAACTTCTTTGCTTATTCCAAGTTCCACCCACACCTCCGGACCACCTCTCGACCACTCTTGCCACCACTGCCATAGCCACCACCGTTATGTTACCACTGGTTTTTATCATATCATAGTGGTGCAGCTTTTAAAAATTCAACATTAATTGTGCTGAGTTTGAAGTTTTCATTTTCTGTTTAATCAGACACCATCTAAGAGACTGGCTGGTAATTTAACTGCAGGAACCTCTCTCTTCATTAGCAGCTGAGTATCAGTCAGGAAGCCCTATTTTACTGGAGAAGATAAAGGTCTATTGTCAATCTCATGCTTGCTTTGTCGTTTGCATTCCCATTTGTTGTATAGTTTTATATTGTTTAACATCCATATAGGTGCTTAGCAAAGAATTTGCTAGCATTAGACGAACACGTGGAGATGGTAACTGCTTCTTTCGAAGCTTTATGTTCTCATACCTGGTATGTCTCTATTGTGTCTCAAGAATTCTCCAAGATTTCTTGCTTAGTGTGTTCTTAGAGGGAAAATAAGTTGATCTGTAAATTTGGAGCTGCTAAGAGTATATGGGTTGCCAAAATAGGAGCGTATTTTGGAATCACAAGACCAAGAAGAAGTTCATCGCATTACAGCCAATGTGGAAAATTGCAGGAGGACACTTCAGAGTTTGGGTTATGCAGACTTTACTTTCGAAGACTTTTTCACGGTAAATTATTCCTTCATGTCTAATGTGTAACTCTATTTATTATACTATTCTCAGCGCAGTGTATGTGTGTGTGTGTTATGTAACCTACAAGTCATCTTGTTAACTTTAACAAGACATCTCGTTTTAATCCGTTAGATTACCTTGGCATGTGCATGTGGTCCAGTGCAAGGAATTATCTGTGTTCCAGAATCTTGATATATAGATAGTTTAGGAGGTAGAAAATGATAGGGGTTTTGGAGATGCTTTTGAATGTTGAATGATTCTGTGGGATAGGAAAAGAGTAGTGTTGGTGGATATTTCTAGTTGAGTTTTAGTACTGGATACGCTTGAATTTTGCAATCCCTTATTCTGTTTATTTAGTCCATTTTGTTAATTTCCAATTTCTTTGATTATTTGTTTTCCTTTACTTTTGTTTTTTTTTTGGTATTTTTTATAGGACTTACTGTTGGTGGTGGTGCAGTAGTTTCTCCTTCTCTGCTTTTGATCTCTTTTTGCTCATCCTACTTTTAATCCTCTATTCTTGCAAATTTCAGTTATTTCTCGAGCAGCTGGAAAGTGTTCTCCAAGGAAATAAGGAATCTATAAGGTATTATGACTTTTTCTTTCCCCTGTCGTATTTCGTTTGATATTCATGATTTGAAATGTTTCTTGATTGAGCTACGATTGTTTCCCTCTAATTGAAATGAAATTACTCCTGGATTTCTGTTTTCAGTCATGATGAACTTGTACAGAGGAGTCGAGATCAGTCAGTATCCGATTACGGTGAGTGGCATATTAGACATGTTTCTACCTATGTTACATGGACTTTGGTACAGGTGTCTTGTGTTGGTGCGTGTATTATTTAGGGGCTGGAGCCATCATAGCTAAACTGAAGGATACATGGATACGTCTAATTGGAAAGGCCTAGTATAAAATTTACGTAAATGGCAAAAAAATTCAAGTACAACATATGAATCTGATTATCTGACGAAAGTAAATTGGCCTAAGAGAATCTCCCACCCACTCCTTTTTTTTTTATCTGAAAAAAAAGAGCACCAAAATTGAAGTCTTTCTCTCTCTTCAGATATAGTTGTTGAACTTCACTCTTCAAATGGTGGGCCCTTCCATTATCTACAAGTAATTCAATTTATGATATTATTCAAGGATTTTACACAAATAAGAATTGTAAAAGTAAATAATTGAAGAGTGGGTTTGAGAACCACAAAAAAGTCTTCAAAGTACCACATAGGTCAACAAACTCTATGTTTGGTGAAAAAAATTGGAGAGTGAGTTGGATATGCTCTACATTTGGCATTTCCAAAATTGCCAAAAATTTGGTGTGTGAGCATAGGACAAAGCTAAATTCTGTGTCATTTCTCATCATCAATCATAGCACACATAGCAACCCGTGCTTGCCCTCTAATTTGCAACTTCTACCACAACCGAAGTTGGCTTCGATTCCACCTCTGTCTTCATCGACCTACAAAGCCCGCCCTGACTTTTCGGGGGCCTAAAGAGAAAATTAAATTGGGGCCCTTTTTGTTGGACTATTATAAAGGGGTACCAAAGTAGGAGACAAATTTTGGGGGGCCTAAAGCGGCCGCAAGTCGAGCTCTGTCCACCTACAAACATTCATCAACTAATTTCATGTTTTGCCTGTAAAGTCCAAGAGACAACAATACTTAGCCTCACCTGGTTTTACACAGTCGTGTGGGGTACACATCCTACGTCCCTCTTGGCGTCGGGCTGACACTACATGCACGGGTACCTCATCAGTATTGGCGAGTCCCTGTTACATTGGTTTGCACTAATAATAAAGAAAACATTAAGCACATGAAGTTTTGATGTGCTTCCCTTTCTGCTTCTCCTTACAATGTTTCTTCTTTAGTTGTAATGTTTTTCAGATTTGTTACTTCTGGCGAAATTCGAAAGCGCTCGGAGTTCTTTGAGCCATTTATTCTGGGATTAACAAATGGAACAGTGGAGCAGGTTTGTTTGATATCTGGAACTCTAATGGTTATAGTTACAAAAGCCCGTATACATTTCTAGTAATGCTCTAGACCCCAAGTATATGCCTCTAGGGAATTTTTTTTCCGCAAACTGTTACATATTGTGATTTTGAGGTATGGTTAGATCCATATGGTTTGGGATTAGGATCAGAGTTCGTCATTCGTTGAACCTTTTCCAAAATGTGTGTAGTCTGTCTTACATATGGTTTAATATTCTTGTAGTTTTGCAAGTCATCAGTGGAACCAATGGGTGAAGAGAGTGATCATGTGCACATCACTGCGCTGTCGGATGCACTGGGTGTGCCAATCCGTGTAGTATATCTTGACCGCAGCTCGTGTGATGCTGGTGGTGTCAGCGTAAATCATCACGATTTCATTCCTAATCCTCCTAATGGTGGTGATCTACCCCTTGCTACTGCTACTGCTACTGCTACCGCTACAGCCACAGCCACAGCTGCAGCTGGTGATGGCGGCTCTGAAACCATCAAACCGTTTATTAACTTGCTATACAGACCCGGGCACTACGACATTCTCTATCCCAAGTGACAAGACTCGCGCCTTTTCTGGTGAGCTGATGTTGCTTATTTTGAAGACTATTTTCTTTTGCAGACTTCTTGTTGTGTTCGGGTGGTAAAGTGTTTCCGCGACATTGTTTTCTTGGCAGGCTGACTGATAAATACCTGGGAAAGAGGCCTAGTCTCCCGAGCGAGTTCGATAAATTCACAGGATTTCTGGGGGATTTCGGGGTCAACTTCAGCTTTCAATTCAGGATTGTAAAAACCAATATGCATTTAACATAATGTTCTCACCCTGGCGATTTTCAGACATTTCAGTTTTTTTTTCCCCCAAGGAATGCATCGTTTACTAATTATCTATTTCAATTTTTAAGGAAAAGGGAAAACGAAAATATCGAAAGAGCAGGCTATCTGTGAATGCTGAGGCGGCAAGGGGCAACATCCACACAATTTGCCCCATTCCCTAAATGAGGAATTGCCGACTTAAACCCGAACGAACGACCGGTGTTGTCCTTAACGTTCTGGAAGCATAGAGTTTTGAGGTTTTAACCTATTAACTTTTGACCAATTTCAATATTTTGAATTCAATACCAAGTGTTATATGAACGTAACACTCTGTCCGTATTGCTGTGATACATCCAAACTCGTGCAATCAAGTCCCAGATCGAATCCGAGTTTCGCAACGAAGAAAAAACGAACCCGAATCAAAGGCCGAAGGGATTTCTTTCACCAAGATCAACAAAAATTTCCCGTTTTTCTCAAATTAAAAATCGAAACTGGATCCATGGTTAAAAAATGAGTGAAACGTACTCCAATCGATACGAATCAGTTTTGCTATCTGCTCTGATTTTTTTTTTTTTGCCATTTGGTATACATCAATGGGGGTTAGGGGGGAATTAGTCCAGAGGGGCTCTAGAAGCTATCCATACCCCTAAATCCCAAATGCCTCTACTCTAGAACCAGGAGATAACCGCTAGGCTATAAGCCTTTGGTTTATCTACTCCGATTAGCTCAGCTAACTACCGGAGTAGATATGTGATAAAATTCGTTGCAGCGCATATCTACTCCGAATTGCTCAGTTAAAATTGTCATCCCTACTCAGAAGTCGGGATGTCCCTAACTTAAGAGCACATGGGTACCGAGTAAGACCAGCCTTGTCTCAATTTTTCTTTACACCAAAAACCAATAGGTTCGTTTGTTTGATTATAAAGAGGAGAGATTGATATCCATTTGGGGTGAAAATCGATTACCCTTATAAATTGGAGTATCTTTTACCTTTCGGAGTAGGTATGTAGTCACCGAATGTACAATGATTTAACGAGGAACCGGGGTCCCTGTAGTACCCTCTCTGCGCTATTGGACGAGTGCTCATTCCCGGTCATCCATGTCAGCAATTACTGGTTCAAATTTAAAAAAAAAAATTCTCTATTTTAAATCTGGACTCAATTAAAATACTTTTGAACAGCTAGAATGAGACGTGACACGCTACAGGGACCCCAAATTCACAACGTGAGGATATAGAATGCCATGGAGGGTTTGTTGTATTCTAATTAGCATTAGCCCCTCCCTCCCAGAGTGCGAGCCGTTTTGGGGTAACTGGACACCAAAAAATGTAAGTGGCATGGTTTTTTCCAAAAGTGTTTTTTACACCCATTTAAAGAGATGAAAAAATTGGTGGAAATTCTTTTCATTTTTATTACTAATACATTATTTTTTACGTGCAAAATGCACAATTACTCAAATAGATCGAGATTTTGGGATGGAGGGGTATGTAGCAGAGGGGTTCCTTTTGGCTAAATTTTTTGGTATTTTTTGACCAAGTCGTTTTGTTAATTTTTTCCTTAATTTTTACCAGATTCGAATCACATTTTTTTGGATTTATCGTTGTCTCGACGAAAGGAATCAGAAAACCATAAAATTATAGACCAAAGTCGAAAATTAGGAAAAGACAAAAAAGATAGTCTTTTAGTGTTTTTATCGTCGTCTTGCTTGAGCTTTTTTCAATTTTAGTCTATATTTTTTATTTGTTTATTTTCCACGTCGAGACGAATGATGTAATCCTTAAATTATGACGAAAAGTTAAAAAAAAAATGTAACTAAAAATTAAATAGTACCAGTACTCCAAGTTTATTGAGATTATAACCTCTGTTAGAATATGTTCCTACACATGAGACTCTTTGTAATCATATTTATACAACCGTGATTACAATTCCACCCTCTATAAATCATCTGGTCCGAATTTTCATCATTAATCATTTATTTTTTCATTTATATTCTTGTATCATCGAGACAATGTAGGAAAAATAGGAGACAAATTAGATGTAGACAACAACGCAGAGGTCGATGAGATCGATGATGATCATTAATTGATCATCCTCGTCTTCGACCTCCAGAGCCGGTCTCCCGTTGGCAGTTGAAGTAGGTAGCAGAAACTGGGTCACCAAGATTGTAAAGCTCCGCAAACTCCCTTGTGTTGAAATTCTGGCGCCACCCGGGAGCGTAAACTGTCTGTCTTCCCAGCTGCTGGAACAACACGAACACGAACCGATGTATCCCGACCGATGGCCTCGGACTCTCGTAACACACCACTTCTTGTCCTACACGAAAGCATAACCCATTATTCCCGCATCTTGTTGCACATTGCATAAATATGGAAACTTTATATCTAACTCGAACCTTCAGAAGCCACAACGTTATACTACTAAGTTATTATTAGTTTCATAACAAAGCAAGATCTTGTTGGCGTATCAAAATTTAATTTTTTATATTTTCTCAATATTGCCATAATATGGTTGGGGTGTCTTGATGTTTTTATTTTCGGTTAATTATAGTTTTGTTAATGAATATGTTCACGTGTGTTTGGACAAGCTAGTTTTTTGGGTATTATTGTGTCACTGTGTTTTTAGTCATTTTGCCTGAATTTTTGATTAATTTTTGAGTCAAATTATTTTGGATTGGTCATTCATCTCTCGAGACTTATGATGAATCTAAAAAATTTCAATGAAAAGCTAAAAGAAATGAAATAGTATATAGTACTGAAGTGGGGTTTGGCCCAACTCCATTACTGGAGGAGCATTATCTATAAGATTTTGTCTTTTAAAAACTTTCGTTAGTTTTGCGTTAAATTTGTGTTTATAATTGATTTCTAAAAAGTAAAAAAATTATGATAAATTTACTTTAGAAATTTGACTAAAGACGAAAATAAGAACAATATGCACCATATGCATGCTGCCTTCATACTATCCTCAGTATTTTTGTTTACGAGAGCTCTATTATGTGAATCATGGGCTTATTCCAGAAAACTGTCTTTTTTAGCAAATTGTCTTTTACTGTGGTTTCACGCTCTAGGAGACCGGAAAAAGCCATAAAAGCCAGTTTTCTGGAATAAGGCCTAAATGTCCAAATCTTTAAGTTGAAAACTGGAGAAAAATCTACTGACCAAAGCTTGCATCTGTGGTTGCTGGAATATCAGTCACCAACCTATAAAGAACTCCATTGAGAGAAACATGTTAGAAGCACAGATTACACTAATACAATATATATACATTTAGAGTCGTGTTTGGATCTTGGATTTTTGGAGGGATTTTTATAGTTTCCTCTTCACAAATCCAAGATCTAAACACATTTACAGCAAGAGCAAATGCTCAACTGTTAATTGTGGAATTTGGAGTTACCATGCATATACTTGTACTTTGTTCAGTTGTGCATGTCGTTATCACTAATGCTTTAGTGACCATGCATGTCTGGGTATCACATTTTGAATATTCCGTGTTCGTTCACAGTCGTAGGTTTGAACAAGCTAGTATATATGATATTCAACGGATCGATCATCTTTTACTGTCAAATAATTTGGGATTAAGCATTTTTTCGAGGATTGTCATATATATATGTGCATCACGAGGAAATAAAATTTTCATGTAGAATGAAAAGTACTTAGCAAAACACAATTCAATTAGAATTTCAAGGTAATATTATTTCAAGACACTTGCAAAATCCCCTTTTTTAGGAAACATTAACATTTAAAAAAAAAAAAAACGTTATAACCTTAGAAGCCATAGCTATGAAAGACAATTTTGACTTTTGATGACTCATGCATACCCCCTACAGATCCAATGTGGAGGAAAAATGCCACTGCAGTACCACCATTTTTTGGAAAAATTATTCTATGCTCCTGGAGCTCCACTGCTCCACGCCTTATTTACACCACACTTCAGAATAAAAAATTCCAGAGAGAGAGAGAGAGAGAAAATTCAGAATAAATAATTAAACCTAGTCTAATTTCTTTCATACGAATCATACCCTCATTCTCATACGTACGCATGCAACCAGGGTTTTTCAATGGCTGTATCAGGAATAGTATCCTGATACCGCCATATATCAGCCGACATAGAGACAATATATCAGCCGATACATAGGTAAGTAACGGTATCAGAGGTCCAAAACCATGCACGCAACACGAGAGAGAGAGAGAGAGAGAGAGAGAGACCAGTGCAAGTATTCCCTGAGGTTGGGATCACTTGGGCTTGGAGCATCAGGGTCCACCAAAACCTACGAACAACATTAATTGATGAGAAGTGAGATGATCAGAAATTTACCCAGATACGTAACCAGAAAACACCAAGCATGTTAATTCGTATGGAAGAGATATAAACGTCCATTATTTGTTTTTATATATAAACTTACGAGAGTGTAAAAGGTCCTGAGATCGTGGCCACCAATGTCAACCCTAGGTTGGTTCACAACTTGCGATGGCCTAAGCTCACACCCTACCGTCACTTCTCTCCCGTTCGTGACGTCGTTGTTGCTGTAGTACGTTATCCGCAGGTTTATTGACCTTTCGAACTGATCCAACACTTCTCTTATTACTCGCCCCAGAACTAGCGGATCCCTCTCCCTGCCACTGCCCCGCATGTTCTCTCTCTCTAGATCTCTCTCTCTCTTTTTCTATATATATATATATATATATGTATGTATATGTATCTGTATAAATATCTATCTTTGTGTTTTATGAATCTAGAGCAGTGTAGGGGTATGATGATTGGTTAAGGGGGATACGGGGACTTATATACTGTGACTAGATGTTTTTTTTTTTTTTTACGGTTAAGGTGTCCGGGTCAGATTACACGCACTTTAACTAGTTCCCTCCCTAATTCGGTCGAAGGAAAGGTATCCAAGTCGAAACTAGGAGATTTACAGGATATTATTATATTGCGATCTAACTTCAAGGATTGGTAGCAAACCCAGCAAGGATTAACAGTTGGGCTATGTGAGGAGTTGTGCAAGTGCGAGTATTTACTTTATTATCTTTTGTTTTTTTTTTGTAGAAGTTATACAGTAGTACTACTACCGGAATAGTATTACATTAATCCAGTTTTTTCCCCTTTTCTTTTTGCTTTTCTTTTAAGAGCAAAAAAGGAGAATTTTATTAAGGGTCTTGTTATCGTGTACAACGCGGGCACACATTTCCCGTTGTAATGAATGTCTTTTTCCTCGGTAGTTTAGATCTTTGTAATGTATTTTAATAATTAATATATAAAGTTCTTCTGCAGATAAACACACACACAAAAAAAAAAAAGGGTCGAGAGATACAAAAAGCACCAAAAAGAACAAAACATTTTGACTCTTAAAACATTTTGATCCTATTGGGTTCATGGCATGTCATCGTTCTTCACGTGACAAAAGCAAAAGGAGTTAGTACGTAGTAGTAGAGAACATGAATTTTTTCCGAAATAGTTCAGAAAAGAGAAATCGATCAATAGTCCATTGATTTATTTTTCCGGGACCATTTTTAATTTCTCTTTCCTATATCATTTTAGGAAAACTTTTCATCTTCCCTTATATTTTCAAAAGCAAAATGTTGGGTCACAGCTCTCCAATGGTCCAACCTGGTCACTTAATGCAACAGGAATATTCCTAAAGTGAATTTTTTTTTTTGCACTTTTATGGTACTTTTATGATAACAAGAAATCATTTTCGATCCCTCTGCATCACACTGCTTGTTGATAATACAACTGATGATTTACTCATATTTTCAGCATGTCAAAATCTAATATCAGCCCTTTGGGCTGACAGCACGCGCTTCTTTCCGAACACAAATTGACGCACGCGGCTCCTCTCTCTCTCTCTCTCTCTCTCTCTCTCTCTCTTTCTTTCTTTTTTACTTTCT
>JAXBDA010005802.1:0-23031 GCA_036023075.1 Gaultheria prostrata
GCTAAAAAATGATGGCCCAGCCCGGCCCACTTTAGTGTTCGTGCCGTGCCGTGCCAGGCCCATACCGTGCCGTGCCGTGTCGTGCCGACGATAAACGTGCCGTGCCCGTGCCGTGCTCGTGCCAGCCCGGCCCGTTCGACACCTCTAATTATGGTATTGCGCTTTTCCGTAACGAGTAGATACTTTCGTAGAAGCATAATCTATTTTCTGGTTAAATGCATTACAAGATGTTTTTCTATACATCCCTTTCCTCCATCTCATCAACCTTTCCATTCATTTTTCAAATGGAAAAACCTTCCCTCCAGATCAGATTGAGCTGGTTTACACTAATCACATAAGAAGAAGGATTGACAGTCTTAAGCCCAAGCTGGTGAGGACCCATAATTTTTGTCTTCCGAGTGACATTGAATTTTCTTCCTTTTATCTGTCTAAAACTTTTTTTAGTTTGCATTAAATATTTGAGAATATAAATTTGTATAATAAAAAAACATGGTCAACAATTGAAAAAATTACAAAAGACGAAAGCAGAAAAAAAGAAAAAAACAATTTGTTATAAATATAATGGCACTGACATTGGTGAGTTTCCCACACGATTTTATCAAAAATAAAATCAAGATTTGATAAAATCAAGGTTGATTTTATCAAATAAGGAAGAAATTTGATAAAATCTCAGCTTTTTCTTTTTCAATGCAAAAAAAACTGAGATTTTATCAAACCTTTTCCTCATTTGATAAAATCTTTTGGAAACTAGGCCTTAATCTAAAAAATTAGTCACCCATGATGGGTAACAGATTATGCAGTCAATGGAAAGATCAAATTGTTCATTATTATGCTAGCCAATCCATGGTGGGTGGGGTATCAAGTAGTACGTCAACCAAAGATTCAGTAGAATTTGTCAAGAATAACTCGCCCATATTAATCAACAATTATATATCCTTACAAGCATAGGACTTCTATAAAGTAAGATATTGCTTCTATTTTCTAACATAGCTTACGTGGGATGGAAAATGTTGGACCTGGGGGAGGTGTTGCGCTGCGCAGCGTGTTGTGCGGCGGCTTTCGGCACCGCGACAATGTTTTTCCAACTATCCGAGATGTTCACTGCGTAGAGCTCGTCGAGTATTACAACCCTACCAAAAATCAACTCGATCGGATATCGTTAAGTGCCTCATCGGAACGTTTATAATTTGAGAAAAAATGGAACACACATAACTTGAAATACTGGATGAAAACTATCAAACCCATATTTTTCAAGTTATTTGTGTTCCGATGAGGCACTTAACGATATCCGATCGAGTTGATTTTTGGTAGGGTTGTAGTACTCGACGAGCTCTACGCGGTGGACGTCTGGGATCGTCGGAATAACGCCGGCACGGTGCCGAAAGCCGCCGCACAGCACGCTACGCAGCACCTCCCCGGTTCGAAAATGTTCCCCTTATTTTATATTCTTTCTTTAACGTATTTAAATGGAATAATCTCAGAAACTAGTCTATCAGCGAGATGAATCAATATTAAAAAAAATTGACGCAACACTAATAAAAAAAAATTGAAAAAAACAATAATGTGACTCAATTATTTAGCAAAAATACCCAACTCTGAGAGCAATTTTGTTCACCCTCGTGAGGATATACATATTCTATGTCTCACATCGAGAATCAAAATCGTTCATATTGTCTATATTCATTTCGTAGGAGCCCATGCAAAAATTGGATTCAATCCAACATTGGTAAGTGCCTGATATAAAAGTTCAATTTTTGTAGCAAGAAAGACACAAAATGAGAATACTCTCGCTGCAGAGGAAGAAAGCGAGTGTGAAGGAACAAAATTGCTCTCCCGTCTAACCTCCTATCTTTGAATGAGTAAAACAAAAAAGTCTGATACAAACGAGTTACCGGGCCTACTTATTCTATGTCTTACATCGAGAATCAAAACCGTTCATTTTATCTAGATTCATTTTTTAGGAGCCCATGCAAAAATTGGGTTCATTCCAATATCGGTAAGCGCCTAATATAAATCAGTTACATTTACCCGATGAGCTATATTTTTGCGTGGTCGCCTAACAAGTGAATTTGGACAGAGCCGGCTCATAGATTTCGGAGGCCTAAATCGAACTTATTAAACGAGGCCTACCCTATATTTCGCATACAAAAATTGGGCCCTAAATTCCATTTTCTGTATGGTGAGTTTAAACAAGTCTAGAATATATATATAAGGTTCCTAAATAATTTGGGGCCCTAAAATTTTGAATTTTTTAAGGGCCTAAATCCCACGGTTCATCAGATTACCCTCTAAGCTGGTTCTGAAGTTAGATAATACGAATGGTTTAAGAAACAAATAAGAATACCCTCATGACTTTGAATTAGTAAAACAAAAAAGTGTGACGCAAAACGGACGTTTACCGAGCCTACTTATCAGGCCTCGTCAACGGTCTATCCGAGCCTACCTATATTGATGGAGATATAAAGGTATATAACCTCGAGAAAATCAAAACCAGTTTCCAAACCCCACAAACGTGATTTCGAAGAAGAAGAGGTCGCGACTTTCTGAAGACTCTTTCAACCACCCTCGTAAACGCGATCCATTGGTTTCCATTTCAGGTACTTTAAGATTAGATTTCTCTGAATGTGTTTCAAAATTGTTCTGGCTTCAAATTCCTATCGTAATCGTCGTTTATTAGGTACGAATTCGAGTCTCATTGTCCACATTTACGATTTTGTGTCCTTTTTTTTTTCTGCACCATTTGGAAAAAATTGACAATTTGTGGGTTATGGGCGATTTTAGGTTTAATTTTGATCGGGTAATTTGTTCTTGTGATGTTTGGCTGCCGAGAAATCGGAGGAAACAAAAGGTCAGGTCGGCCCTAACAATGTGAGCTGAAGACGGATTTAAGAAAGTGGGGCTCTTTTTGTATTTTACAACCAAAATGATAAAAAGACAAGGAACCCAAGGGGTTGGCCTGATGGTCAAGGCCTGAAACTTTGGGATTTGCTCCCTGTTTGAAACCTCTCACTTGTTGTCAACTCCATTGGGATTAGTCCATCCAGAGTTTTGCTCCACCTTTAATCGGGCTCCTCGCAAGTGGGAGGTGGGATTCGGCTCTGGGATTAGTCGAGGTGCACGTAAGCTGGTGGACACCTGAGTTATCATAAAAATAAAAATAAAGGACAAAGGCAGCCTAAAAAGGTTAAGTTATTAGATTTCAACAAGATATAATCATAATTATGCATATCATTACAAAATTTTAAAGTAATCGCTTAAATATAGATACTAAGGCAGCACGAGAACAATCTGTGCAGGGCTTACGTTTAAGGCGCAGAAGAAGACCTTCATTACGGGTGTCCTTAGAGAGACGATTAGCCAGAATGTTCAGGGCCTCGCTAGTTCCTTGATTATGGTGTACTTTTGCATGCCATTCTTTGGTTTGTCTCCTAACTGTTCTGTTCAGAACTGGAAGAAAGCCTTTTGCAATTTTTTAAGGATTTTCTTTCCCTATGTACCTGCTAACAAGACAAGCGAAAAGTAATTTGTTAAGATTCCCCCTCTTAGTTTCTGGTTTCCAAACATCACGTTACAAGATGTATTGCCTAAACTGAAGATGTGAAAAGATAAAAAGAAAAACTGGAATCTTATTGTTTCTCTCATATTTATTTAGTAACTTATGGTTTTCCAAAAATCTTCTTTAGGTACAATCTGAGGCGCGGTTCATTGTTGTAACTTGTGACTTTGTAAATTGCCTGATAATAAATGGGTTCATGAATGGTTTTTGTGCAAATCAGGGTTTTTTTTGGTCAAGAATAGTGATGGGAGACCATAAGGTTTTGTGTGTCGACCGCCTCGTTACAACTGAATCATTGCAACCACTACAAGGGGCTGAGGTCCCTGGATCATCTGGAGAGGGTTCTTGCTGTCACACGCCCAATCCTTCCATCTCAATTGATATGAAGGATGTAGAGGAACATGACGGACTTGATGAAGAAGAACCGCTTATTCAGATGGTGGAGTGCCGCATTTGCCAAGAGGAGGATAGCATCCAAAATCTTGAGACCCCTTGTGCTTGTAATGGCAGTTTGAAGGTATTCTCTTGAAGTTTTTAGATCCACATTTTGTGGGTCACCATGTACACTGTAGTGCAGAGCCCGGAATCAAACTTCGAGGTGGCCAAAATTAATGACATAAAGAAATAGAGGTCAACGTATAAAGGGAAAACAATTTCAGACAGAAAATATTGTGACAGTTATCTTATAATTGCAATTGGAACGACATGTGAATAGTGGAGTGATGCCATGTTTTTGGAGGAATTCCATAAGTTAGAGAGATAAAAGAGAAAGGTTAAAAACTTCGGAGGCCATTTTGTGTATCTATTTGAAAATTCCCAATAATCTTAGAGGTATTCTAGTAGTTATTAGAAAAATGGGGGCTGCAGCGGCACCCCCGGCCTACTCCCTCCATTCATCCCCGCTCAATGTGTAATTTCAGTGTTACTGGGAGTTTTAAATTTTTGTAGCTTTGACTTCCACTTTTGATTACTTCCTTATGCTGCCTAGAAGCACTGGGAAGGTATTCTGAAACATATACAAAAAGAACCTATGAGGAAGACCTTGCTCTCAACATAAGAGATGGAAGCTACAACTATTGGGATAGCTGCTACGACTATCAATGGCTAAGTTTGAAATTCTTCTATGAGCATGACCACTTAAAACACTTGAAAAAGATGTTGCATTCCTCGTTTTCCTCTTGGATTCATGAGTGGGTTTCAGTGCATGTCATACTGCACAATCCATTTAGGTGGTCAGGTGGTTGTAGTAGGCTTGGTGATTGTCCTACAGCACTCTATACTAATACTTGTTTTTAATTGTGTACGCTATGTTGCTGCTTTGGAAGCTTAATTAAAAGAACTATTCGGCTCCTTATCTGGTCCATGAGATGCACTGGTATATGTCTTATTGGTGAGTCTCTATGTGTCACTAGGGAAATTTGACTCTTTGATTATGAAATCAGAGTCGCAGTATTTACTTGATTGATCGTTAAGGGAACTCATAATTAAATAACCTCTTATTGATGACAATTTGGATACATTTGAACCTTTACAAGGAAAGTTGATGTTTGATGCACGCCTTCTTGGTACTTGTCGGAGTGAATCGAACCTTCTAAGTGGTTTCATCAACAATATCTTTCGATCAACTGATAGATTAACCCCTATGTTAATTGGTAGCATACTCTTGCATGTTCAAACAGTTTAGGGTACAAAATAGTATGTTTGCGTGCATTTGTCTATATGTGTCAATTAGGTACATTTCAGGTTGTTTTCCCTCAACCATTGAACACCTATTTATTTGTTCCTCAAGGGTGCCTTTTCTCCTTTTGATTTGCCTACTTTTAGGCTCACTTTTGATAATGATGGTAAAGTTATCGTTTCATTTTCTCTAGTTTAGTAGGTTGCGTAGAATACATCTTAATGGCAAATACATCTTTTCATTTGTGGATACCGGATACAAATATGAATTTCGTGTATCTAAATGGACACAAGGTGTTGTATATTTTCTGTTTATATTCGTGCTTATGGAGCCGCTATATACATTTCTAAGTCTATTTTAAGTGTCTGTGCATAGACATGCTAAAGCCAAGAGGTCCTAAGTAAGAAGACAATGCCTCTATACTACTTCACTTGTTCTTTTAACTAAATATACATATTTTCTGAAGAGCCTATTAAGCACGGAACGTGGGGTTGTGTTCACAGGTACTTGACATGATAACTATTGTTCTTTGAAGTGTGGTGTTCTAGCTCTAACAGATAGTTGCTTAAGTGAAATTACGGTTGCGATTATGACCATCCTTCTTATAAACAAGCACTCCGAGTCAAACAAGATCCGAATCAATTATTCAATCATCTTCAATTAGGAAGCGTGATGATCAGCATACCATCGCCAAACTGAGCCTTAAGTCCCAATATATTGGGCCTGGTTACATGAATCTGTTTTCTCCATTGAGCACTGTCAAGTGCATCGTGTTTTGTGATATCTAAAAAACCTACATCCTTTCAAACTACCACTTCGAAAAGTCAATTTCGCTCTATCCCTCCCGTAGTGCTATCATCTACCGTAACCATATCATTTTCTTGACTACCGCGTCTACTAATCTGTGCTAGACATGTCCAATCCACCTTAATGTCTTTTCTCTCATATTATCTTTTACCGGTGCTAACCATACCATTCCTACCGTCGTCTCAACATTTCCATTTCAGCTACACTCATCTTACTCGTACGTTTTTTTTAGGTAGCCTAGCAGTCTGTGCTGTATGACATGGCTAGTCTTATGTAGAATTTTCCCTTCAACTTTGTGTGATTTTTCAGTGTGACACTGTCAGCACTATCGTATTGACTACCTCTAAACTCACATTCCATGTACTCTGTTTTACTCCTATGATCCTAAATCCTTTAACTCCATTGCTTCTCTCCAAGTGTGACGACCCAAGAAGGGTAGTTTAGGCCCACATTGGCTAGGTATTGAAGGTGTATTCCATAATATGAAACTCAAACGTGCTACTAAAACTGAGTACTTGAGCTTAGGCTTTTGATTCGTGTGGTAAGGTCCACCTTAAGAGGTTATTAAGCTAGCTAGAGGTGGTTGGACATCACATATGGTATCAGAGCTCACGCCAACCAGAAGTGTGGCGTGGGGCCCGCAAGGTGGTTGGGGCCCTCAAGGAACTAGCTTGGAGGTCATAATTAATCGACCTCCAACTTAAAACCAATTGGCAATGAGTGGAGAGGCCGCCCAAGCTCATATACTAGCTTGGAGGTCATAATTAATCGACGTGGGACAAGCTTTAAGACTCCCCCGCACGTGCAACCCTGACCCGCACATGGAGAGATAAACATTGATTCAACACGTATGACAACTATCAACCATCAACAACAAACTAAGGGGAACCAACCATCAACAATGTAGTCTTGTCCAAAAGCCTCCGAAAGTCTAGCACTGATACCATGTTAAAGCTTCCAACTCAAAATCAATTGGTAATGAGTGGAGAGGCCGTCCAGGCTCATGTACTAGCTTTGGAGGTTATAATTAATCAATGTAGGACAAGCTTAAACTGTGGGCCCACATGTGGAGGAGTTTGAGAAGCTTCACTGGCTCAAGTAGTCGAGTTATGCCTGTCCCACATTGCTTGGTTGGTGGAAGCTACTGAACTTTGTTGTAGCGAGGACGATCTAGTCCTACATGGCTAGATATCCAAGGTTTATACGATATATAAGGAAACACACACGTTCTAATAAATAACTTCAGCCTTTTGGGCCGCGTGTTTAGGTCCAAGTTAACAGGTTATTAGGCCAGCAAGTGGTGGTGGGCCGTTACGTCAAGTTCCTAATTTAGCATTAATACCTCTTGGATTTTATCTACTAAGATAATATCATCCGCAAATAGCATACACCATGGGTAAACATCATGAATGCCTTAGTCAATTCATCCATAACTAAGGCAAAGAGGTATGGTCAAAAAGTGAACCCGTGATGTAATCCTACTGACTACTATTATTTAGAATTCTCTTAATTCCCCTACTAGAGATCTAATCGTAGTGACTGACAACACCTTCATACATTTTGTTAACCGCATCAATATATTCTTTGTCACACCTTTTCTCTCCATACCATCATATAACATTTTAATTACCATATCATAAGCTTTTCTTATGTCTATGAAAAGTGAAAACCATTGTGAAGATCCTTTTTTACCCTCCTTACTTTTTGACTAATCTCCTAAATAGTAGATTGAATCCAAACTGATTCTCCGATGTTATTGTCTTCATTCTTAGGCCATGCTCAGTAAATCTTCCTCACAACTTAATTATATGGCTCATCAATTTAATGCCTCAATAATTATTGCCACTTCTATTGTCCCCTTTATTCTTGTACATAGGTACTTGGATACTTTTTCTCCACTAATCATGCATCTTTCAATTTGACTGGTATAAGTTTTGCCACCCCTTAATGGTATTCTATTACTCTATTTTGCTATTTTGTTTACCCCCAAAGTTGGATTAGATACCTTCATTCTTCTTTTCATGAATTCTTAGTATCAACAACGGTGGATATATGTAGATCTTCTCACATTTTTTTTACTTTAAAGTATTGGTTTTTAATGGATCAAACAATTTATCCTTTACTTTCTTTTTAGTGCACCTGATGAGCGACAGAGGGGCATTGTGTTACACGGTCTTGGGTAGAACTCAACCCCAAAAGCTAGCTTATGAAGTGAGGGTGCCCTCACACTTAAATATTTCATATTATTTTGGTACCCAGGCGATGTTGGCCTTCGCTTCACCCTCCCTCATGCGCAGCGTGCTCACTCGGCAGCACCCGCCGCGTGCATGCCAGAGAAACGCACCACATCCATCTCTGGTACCCAGCTCTGATACTATGTTACACGGTCTTGGGTAGAACTCAACGCCAAAAGCTAGCTTATGAAGTGAGGGTGCCTTCACGCTTATATATTTCATATTACTGTAGTACCCAGACGATGTGGGACTTCGCTTCACTACTTCTAATTGTTGGCTTGGCATGAGATGATCCCCTCCTCCAATGCCCATGTAAATCATAGTGAACGGTGTTGAGGTGTAATTTTCCAACTTTTTTTTTTTTTTTTTGTCTTAAATTCGTTCACTTTTGCCACAATCTCCTATAAACATCTTTTGCAAGTGCCCAATGGTTCGAACGTTTCTTATGTTTTTTTTAAAAATATTTTTATCTTAGACCATCTGCTAATAACTCCGCTTGGTCCAGTTTGCACACAGGAATTGTGTCCAGCGATGGTGCGATGAGAAAGGAGATATTACTTGTGAGATCTGTCACCAGGTATTGCTATCTTCATGTACTCTTTATTTACCTGTTTATTATGCTACAGTGGAGTTAATCCTGTTGATATTGGTAGTAAATATGATGGTTTGCATACATTCGATCTATTTTCTTTTGTGAGTATAAAACTAGCATGGTAATATACTTGTCAGGGTCATCCATAAGCTAACTGTGGTATGTTGTGCAATGGAAAAAGGTTTTCCACAATCAAGACATAAATCTGTTGATAAACCTTTATAGCAGATAGGAAACATGTGGGTGTTCGCATGCTTGAAATCGTTGTGGTTGGTTGTGAATCCCTTAGTTTGATTCCTTTTTCTTCTTTCCACGCTTTGATTGTTTGCGATTATATCAATCATTGCCCCCACCATTTCGCAAGAAAGGAAGGAAAAACAAAAGAAGTGCTTCGGGTGATTTCTTTTATATTAAATTGCACAAATTGTCTTCACCAATTTGTCTCTTTTAGGGAATCATCTGTTTTTCTTTGAGAAATAGATTTGTTTCGTAACATATCTTGTTAGATGTTTCTCGGGCCAATGCAACTTGTAAAATGTGGTGTTTTTCTGTAGTTTCTGATGACGTTTTTCTGACATACAGCCGTACCAACCTGGTTATACTGCCCCTCCACCTGTTTCTTGTACTGAAGATGTTACCATTGATATCAGGCAAGTTCAAGGTCATATGTTATGGACGAACTGTTGTGCTTTTTACTGTCTTCACTTGACTTTAGGAATAACTGCAAGACTGAGGATTGGTACATTATAACCTAGTCAATTAGCAAATGTAGTTGTGTTTTAAGAAACCATTCTTGGTTGATAACTAATGACCTCACAGCTTAAATTAGATTGATGACTGATTAATACCTTCGAAGCGAATGCTTCGTGCTGTAGAAGAAGCTCGAAACCATCAACTGTGAAAAAATTTGAGCCTATGTGCAACAACTTATTTTGAGTAGGATTGAGATTCATCTAAACTTAGGCTAACCCATTCATAACCAACCCATTGATGGAGCCAAGAGTAAGAGATTGTCTTTATCTAATAAATCTTCTTTCTGGGAAACATCTGTTGTACTGCTAGTTGTTGGAGTAGAATTATGTAGAAACATTTGTAAATTTTCTACAGGCATTTAAACATGTGTATGCAAAAATCTTTATTCGGTGGATCAATCTCGGGGCATCTGACAGAACGAAGATTTTCAGCCCCAGGGCAAGTGCTTTTTGTGTCTCTAAACCGGTTATCAGGCGCAGTAACCTTGTTTAAGGACATCAAACTAACTTGTTCAATAGTCATTATTACTTTGAAATTCGTGTGGTTCCTCACTTCTTATTCACATTATTCTGCAAAAACAATGTTTCGATATTTGATCGACTGACATAAACTAATTAAGAATGCATCGTGCTTGATTAGAAGAATAGCAGAAATCAACTGCATATGCAACCTAGAAGCAAAATGATTAAATTGGTGCAATACTTAAGCTGGTACTTGTTGGCAAGACCTTAGGAGCTTTTCTGTGCCTAATTTGTCTCTTACTCAGTTACTTGTGATATAAATCAACTAGTTTGTTATCCATGAGTTTTTCTGATGCTAGTATGGAAATCTGTCGTTATAATATACCAAAAAAAAAAAAAAAAGAACTTCGTAGAAATATTAATTAATTTTATTTGCTTCACTTGATTATTCTTAATTTGGAAGTTGACCACGTTCACATTGATGAATATGGAAAGCAGATCCACGGGAATATATGAAGCACAGGTACTTCTAAAACCCGGCATACTCGTACCCACAATGTACCGGGTACTAGTACTTTGAATGTTACTTCTAAACCCGTACGGTACACAAAACATGTAGCGAAATTTTTCTCTTTGACTTTTGCCGTACCTTAGAAGTACCCCACTATATATCAAGCCGTTCCCAACATATAAATGAATCGAAGTTGATAAGACTTCTTTTTCTATTCATGGAATGATTGTAGAACGACTTTGGTCTATATATTCTTTAGTATAATGGCATTTAACTTTATTTCACACATTAAGTTTGGTGTTAAAGGAATATTTAAAGTTATATTCTTAATTGCTCAAGTCATTTCGCTATGTCCTTTATTTGAAGTGTAATTATTAGATGTAATACATAGCTCTAAGTTGTAAAAATACATTTGTTATAGCCATACCCAGCTGTACCCATACCATACATCTTGTAGGTTTCGCCATATCTTCGTACCCGTATCATACCATTACCCGCAGGCGTGCTTCTTAGACGAGAATAGATCAATGACTATATCTGTAGATCTTTCCTGTGGTCTCTTATAAATCTAAATTAGTTCTTTCTTTTCTCAAGTTGCACGAAACATATCCACGCCAGGTTCAGCATAATTGGAAATTGCTGCATTGATAACTTCTTTATGTGCCAGGGATCACCATTTGAATTTTTTGTCCGTGTGAGAGCATTGATTGGAAATTTTTTATATTTCTCTCTTGTTTGCCCTTTCCACTTCATGTGTTCCTGTCAAATCACTCCTTGTCGGTGCCCTCACTGGTCCTTTATACCTGTCCCTAGACTATTTTACATAACCTCATCTAACCTGCTAGCAATTTGTGTCACGTCTCTCTTGATTGCTGTATTCCTTGTTCTATTTAGGTTTTTTTCATTTTCATTTTCATTTTTCCTTTACGCTGCATATATCTTTCACATAGATGTTTCTTGACAATCTGAAATCTTTTTTTCCATGAGGCACGTGTGCTTTTCTGACTCTCTTTACTTTTTCCCTCCAATAAATATTGGATTTGAGAACCTGTGATTTCTCGTCTAATTTGTCAACTTGAGTGTTTATTGTTAGTTCTCTCTAGAAATAAATGTTGGAACTTGGACTAATCATAGGTTTCCATGTTTGATACCTTTTTTTTCACAGTGGGGTTTGGACAATCTCTGGTACCCCTTTGGACTTGCATGACCCTCGGCTCTTGGCTTTGGCAACAGCAGAACGACATCTTCTAGCAACTGAATATGATGAATTTGATGATGCCAATGAAAGTGGATCTGCTTTTTACCGCTTTGCTGCTCTTGTTGTAAGCTCTTATTACCATCTCATGTCCATTGGCAAAGATGGACAATACTAATTCTGAATTCAAATTTTTCGTTTATATAACGCAAAAATGGCTGTTGAGGGGTTCATTATTCTTTGGCCAGTAGAGAAGGAATGCTACGGTGCTGCTATTTACTGTCTTCTCCAACATGTATTTTGGTACTTTTGTTTCAGATTATGTTTGTTTCTTGACAGTTAATGGCTCTTCTTCTCTTGAGGCATTCTCTAACCATCAGCAGCGGTGAGGATGATAATGATGATGCTTCCACCTTTTTCTCTGTAAGTGGGAGTTTCTAGTATGTTTTGCCAGGCTAATATATGTTTTCTATGGTTGCACTAATACGTGGAGTTGTTAACTCTGGACAGCTTTTAGTGCTGCGGGCTGCTGGTTTTCTTCTTCCATGCTACATTATTGTCTGGGCTATCGGTATATGGCAGCGTCGAAGGCAGAGACTGGTTAGTGGAGACTTTTTCTGTAACTTAGTTCCCTCATTTTTGGTGTTCGACTAATCGTTAGAGAGATGTATTAAAACCAAAGATATTAGGGTGGTTACAGGAAGAACTAATTCATGTTGGAAAATGAAATTGGAAACACGTTGAATAGAAGGGTACAGGTTTTATTTCCAAAGAACTACTGACATGCAGTTGACCATATGTGCTAGTAACACAGTTGTTGCTTGCATAACTACACGAATATATAACCAGTAACATTTTTCCTGTCCATTGATGAATCATTTGAATTTAGAACAATGGTGGTTGTATTTGTTATTTGAGTTCTAAAATATTTGGTTACGTGTATTGTGTACAGCATATACATATTATAGTTGATCAAAACAAAAAAAAAGGCATATACATGTTGTAGATACTCACATGCATTTGCAGGAGGTTTGATTGGTGTGTGGGGTGGGGCTTTGGAACGGTATAAGAAAAGGTTGAGTTCTCTAGCTACAGTAGAATGAAGACGAAGACGGGGACGGGGGTGAAATTTTTGGAGCATGTTTTGTGTGGTGATGAAAGGTTGAGGGGTATTCATTCTTCTATAATGCAATGGCGGATTATCTTAAGATGGACCCCTACAATGATGTGAGATATTTGTATTTGCGTGTGGGTGCACAATGGAATTTGAACGAGTTGGTGGCCCTTGTGGGCAAATTATATGATATGCGGGCTTTGGGGTGGGGGAGGATTCTTTAAGGTGGATTATGGCGGCTAATGGGTCTTGAAAGCTGAAATCTATTTACTAAGTCTTGGTTGAAGGTACTGATATATGGCTTTCATGGAAAGTCATTTGGTGCACTTGTGCTTCAACAAGGATTCTTCCTTTGCATGGTGTGCGGCTAAGAACAAGATTATTTAATATCGATGAACTTTGTTTGTCATAGGAAGGATATTAGTAATCGGGTGATTTTTGTGCTCGAGTCAATGGGTTCTTTTTTATTCAATATCCGGTTGCGAGGTGCTACGGGGGCTACGGTGGTTGTATGGTGGGACATGTCTTGGGTTTTTGGTGCTAGAGAAAATTCAAGAATGGTTATGGGCTAGAGTGAGTAGATGTAGGCGGATGCAATGGATTTTGATTCCGCTTGTATTTGGAGAGAGCGGAATAGGAAAGATTTTGATTAGGTGGATTTGCACTTCACAAAAGAATTAGCTACCTATCTTCCGCACGACATAGAGACAAATTTTTGTTTTATTTTTATTTTTATCAGCGAAAGTCCGTATTGTTAGAATAGTTAGAATAGCACCTTAGAAGAGGAGTTGAACTCCTGACCTCCTTTTCGCACCTATGTGCACTCCTAATGCCGTTCGGCCAAATGCTTCTTGGTGAGACAAATTATTGTTTATAATCAGCAACATTAAAAGGCGTTATATTTTCCGTTGGGGTGTCAGTAAGTAAAGAACAAGGCAAGAAAAGCACAATTTCAATGCACTTTTATACCGTCCAATACACTTTTACGTAATTTTCATATATTTTCAACACACATTTTAAGCCTTAATGACAGCCCAACAGGCTGTTTTTAGCATTTTCCATAAAACAAATAGCGTTTTGTATACTAGTCCTGGTTTTTCTCTTGGTATCAGTCGTATCATGGGTTCGGTATCACAGTATCAGGACAAACCTGTATATTTGAATTTTTTTTCTTGTTATTGTTGTTGTTGTTGTCGTTGAAGTGATCAGTTGTTTATTCTCTGTATTTTGGTAAATCAGGAAGCAGAGGCAGCAGCTGCAGCGGAAGTTACCTTTGTGATACAGGGAGGGCAACGCAGGGGTTTGGAGTTCATGATAGCACCGGGACTTGCACCAACACTAGGACCTCCAATGAGTCCCCTTCAAGCGCCCGTTCAGTAATCGCCGGCTGTTAATAATCGCCGGCTACAGCTTGGAAGTTTGAGTGTAGCTGTGTTATTCGTTACATTGGTAGCAAGACAACAAATTAGGACATACTTCTGGCTGTTGACATGTAGCTTAGCTCGGCTAGTCTCGCAAAAGCCGAGTTAAACTTATTTTGCTTTCATTTTGAGTATGCTGGTGTACATACGAACGTATACATCAGGAATCAGAGCAGCGTCTGAGAAATAATGTTGTTTAAGGTTTACCGGAGAAGTAGTTTCCCCGGTCCTTTTTAAATTTTATGTCAACCGTTGTTTTTAATTAAAAAAGCAGCAGAATAACCAGATCGAGCAAGTAGAGTGGTAGCAACTAACAACTAACAATACTTAACGTCTGCAGAGCGAGGGGAAAAAAATGCTTTTGTTCTTTATGCTATTCTGCTCGTGAGTTTCCAGTGACACCGCAATGTCCTTTTAGTTATCACGTTATTGCATTAGTTTTTTTTTAGAGAAACAGTATTATGATTGTTACATATTATTTGGAGCTCTCTCAATTCTCTTGTTTTTTTTTTTTATTACTATTTTTCATTTTTATGATAATCAAATTTTCTTTGCGTCTGAAGAATAATAAAGAGAGTCGCCATTCATCTACTACAATGTACTCAGGCCATGAATGAATTTGAATTACAGAAAAGTACAAAAAAGAGTTTAAGAAAGAAAAATCAATAAGTGGTGAAGATGTAACCAGGTCATTAAACTCGATTACAATTAAGAATCGCCTTCAGAATAAATTAGAGCTACACAATTTGTGCTGAGTGTAACTAACTTGAGCTCCGATGACCACTGCTTTAGATGACGGCGACGGTAGTGGAGTTTCGACAACAGACTCACAGAAATTTATTTTTAGCTTGATGCAGATCTGGATCATAACCAAAACCCATTCTCGATCGAGCAAATGCAATGGTTTTTCAACACCGTAACTTATTTTTTGTCGGCTTTTTTGGTAGTTTTGTTGGAGGAGTTGTCAGCACATTGGCTTTTTATCTGTTCTGTTTCTTGCTTTTTAGGTTTAGCTGTCTAGGTCCGGAGGCCCTGTAGCGCTCCAAAGCGCTACAGGGTTATAGCTCCAGCGCCCCGGATCCCTTAAGTTCAACATTGAAAAGTGGGCTCAGCCAGAAACATTGACCTCAAGGGCAACGTATCTGGCAGTACAGAGTTGGGGCTAATATATGCAAGCACCTCAATTCTGAATTTGGTCTGCCTTGATTTAGCTTTCTTCCTAATTGATTTATTTTCGTCTTTTGTGAGCTATTCTTTTTGTCAAAAAAATTACTAATTTTTGATGTCTTCTTGACCAGACAAACTGAAACAATTTACAAAAACTAAATTTGAAATAAAGGTACGAAAGACAGAAATTAAGCCGATTTTTTTTTTTATTTTATGAGAAGAATTTAATTATCTTTCAAATGTGCACTTTTGTGTTTTTCCTGTCCAACACCAAAAGAAAAGTAAATGAATATTGGGTCAAAATAAAATTTTGGTACAATGGAGTTGTCAAACATTTGATTCCATTTTCTCTCTCTCTTCACCTATTTTGTTCGGTTTCAATATGAGTTGGAAAATATCCTCATCCTGCACTATCTCAACAATTTGAAAAGAAATAAGTTTAGAACACAAGCAGGCATAGCCGGCCCTGAGTTAAAACTCAAGGTGCAGTCGCTCTTGGCCTGTGAAAAATTGAGAATTTTTAGGGCCGCTCCTACTTTGGTACCTCTTATCATACTTCAATAAAAACTGACTCATATCTTTAATCTTCGTTTTAGAGCCCTAAAAAGTCAGGACCGCTCTTGCAAGCAGGGTCAGCACCACATGGGGTGGGTGGACACATATATATTTTACAAAAAAATAAACAAGATTATGGTAGGATCTTTTTCTTTCTACCTCTACCTTAGGCTTTATATACAAAAAATGTGATGGACATGTTGGATGTTCTCTCCCTTTCATTGGTATGCATGCCAGCTACCATGGAACCTTTGCATAAGGACATACCCTCCTCTCCTGGCCTTGCCTTTCTTTCCATTATCTTTGTTTCTTATAGTTTGTATGTTTGTTTCTCATGACTGTCGAATTTATGTATTTTGCCATAGAAAATAATTCCTGCGAATTTGGAATATGTTTTTTTTTTTATCTCATTTCTTTATAAATTCTAAAATGGGTCATCTAGTAAACAACTCCATTAAAGCATGGTTTGTCTAAAATGTAAAAACAAGTAGAGCATATAAACAAATCAAGCTTTCGGGTTCAAGTTCATGTTTGCTTGTTCAAAAAACTCGTTCGAGAGTGGTTTATTTGAATAGGAGCATATTTTTGAAATTCATTTAGCTAGTTTGAACAAGATATTATACTCGGCTCTTTCGGCTTTTGACGGACCAAAAAATTCAAGCTACTTGCGACCTGCATGATTAAAGTTCGTTTGAGATCCCTCACTTTCTAAAAAAGCTGAACATGAACAATCACATGTCCAGTCTATTTTTCACACCTAGAAACAAGATCACCAACCAAGTCATTATGGTCGAAAAATAATTCAATCTTTTGGATTGCACTTCCGATTATTTAATCTTGATGCTCTCATTATTCTTTTCTATACTTTTGTCTTTTCCTCTATTGCAAATTGCAATAGTCCTGTCAATTCCATTCATGATCATTCCAAAGAGATGAGAATGATGATCACATGTACAACCTTAATTTATTTGCAGTCTAAAGTTTAGTCCACTTTAGATTTTTTTCAATATTAAAGAAGTTTGATTGCGACAAGAAACAATGATTAGATATGTGGGGCTGTTGCATTTAAATTAAATACTGAATAATTCAAAAAAGAAAAAAAAAAGTATGTTTACTTGGATAGTACTAAGTTCTCATGTCAAGTGGGTTGACAAGAAAATGGAGTCATCGTGCTAAATAAATTATTGTTGTGGTCCACGTAATAACTCCTGATAATTTTGAGAAAACTCCACATATATGGAGTTTAATGGTGTAATTCCTGATAATTTTTTCGCACCGATAATGATCTCAATTAGTGTTTTTAATCGATGTAAAAAAATTATGCAAATAAGTGCTATATTTAAATAATTAACCAATTTTTTAATGGATTAAAATGGTGTATATATATATGACCTCATCTTTTTCGATTGAATTTTGATGATCCGAATATATATCATTTTAGTTTAATATTGATATGACCACCCTAAAAACTAATGAACACCTCATCAATAGTTTGCGTTTGAATTGAAGAAGGAAGAAAAATTATAACTCACTCCAAAGGTGGTTAGAAGTTGGCTACCTAAACTCTTGTTGAAATAGAGGCTCTCAAGAAAGAAAAAAATGAAGGATAGATAACATTAGGTCTCACTTGTCTACATGCTACACAAGTAATTGTTTAGACCGATATAAATTTCTGGAGCCTCCATTGAAAAACTCCGAAAAAGTCACTATTGAAATCTAGATATGAATCTAAGGTAGATAGGGAGTGCCGCAATTTGCGTCAGGCTATATCTGGGTTGGGGTGAAAAATATCAATTGTCTTGTGTTTTTCTCGTTTTATATTTAAATGATTAGTTTGGCTTTGTCCAAAATATTTGTAATAAACTCCGTTATGTAAGTGTCGTCGGATGTTTATTAATACAATCTTCTCCATTTTGTCAAAAATAAAAATAAAAAATTGTCATCACCTTTACAAAACAATATACATCATTCTGGCTGGCCTATGACTAGCTTCAATTATCGAACGAAAACTGATAGACAAGAACAGATAGGGATATCAATATTCCACATTAAGGGAACAGACAGGAAGTTTTATTACTAGTATATGTTCCATCTGCTCTCTTTTGAGCCTGATCATGTCTCTAACATATACTCCCTCCGACGTCCTGAATTTCTTATCTATTTTTACTATTCACGACACCTCAAAAAATAGTTTATATTTTCAAATCTATGATTTTATATGTAGGCAATATGAATCTCGTTTGATAGTACTCGATGAGTTCTATTAAACAAAGTTTTCAAACTTGTAAAAAACATTATAGATTAAAGATATAAGCAATTGAAAAATGACATGCATGCACCATTGTTCTAAATTATATAAGAAAACAATATTCTTGTTCATTATCCCCTATATATAAGGATTGGTGAAACATGTTTCCCTACTAATGATAAAATCTTGTTTTCTTATACCTTCGTATTCAGCCTAATAAACCTAGTAATCTAAGACCAATTTCACCGTTCACTAGTGAAAGCTCAATTAATGCCGGAACAAAATCGTACATATACACTGGCCTAATACAGGAATTGATAGCATGCTAATGGAACTCGAACTCTAAACCAAAAACATCCTTGAGGATCCTAGTTGCCAGGTGATTATTACTTTACATACATATATTTGCACATTTCCAACTCCATGAACTGCAAATTTTCTCTAAGTTTTCATTTCCATTAACCACCTTTCAAGATCTATATTGTGCTACTATGCAACAAGAAATAATTACGAACATTTTTCCAGCAAATAATTACAATTTACAAGGTACAAATTCAACTGTACTTGGTGGGATTCACACAAAATTACATTAATCATCTCGAAAATGCTAACCAAGGACAAAAGAAGCCAGAATAAAACAGCACCTGAAATTTTCTTTCCCATTATCTAATTTCCAAAATTACGAATCCATTTTGTTTGACGAGGCAATCATTTCTATACAATACAACAATCAGAAAAAATGAAACCGAAAAAATGAAAAGTACTACAACCAAACCTTCACACATAAATTAATTTATTACTCTCTCCATCCCAAATTATTGATCCTGTTCAGATTTCAATGCAATTTTTAAACTGTTCATATCTTTAAATCTATAACATATATATGTATAATATGGATCGTATTTGATAGATCGATCTCAATTAGTTATATTATACAAAGTTTTTAAAATTTCTAAAAATAGAATTATTGATTGAAAGATATGAATAATTTAAAAATTAAATTGGAATCTGAACAGGACCATTGAGACGGAGGAAGTATTAGCCACTCCTGTCAAACACGATTATATATCGAGATCATACTAGCTATGAATCAGAAGAGTCACAGACTACCTCAGTTTCCACTTCTTCCCTCCTGTGGAAATTCCTATGGCAACCACAAGCGGCACATATCATCGCCCCGGTCGTCCCCTCCACCCCGCTCGCCATGAACTCTCTGCACCCATCCACCGCGTACCCTCCAACGTTGGCGGCGTGATTCTTCTGGCACTCCACGTATCGGACGGTCTGAACAACCGAAGCGCTGGCGGTGCTCTTGTTGTTAGATCCATTTCTTCTCACTACCACTTGGTGCTTCGTCATAATTAGATTCGAACCCTAATCCTCTCCTATATATGTGCAGTAATTTTTTTTGTTTTTATTTTGTAAATGGTACGAAGAAAATGGTGTGGAAATATGGAAGAAAAGGAGAGGTTTTTTGTGAGTAGTTGGACAGAATAACCTAAAGCTACATTGTATATTTATAGTGGTGAGTGACTGGTGAACTACCACTAACGAAAGCTAACGGAATTGCCGTAAGTGGGAATTATTTTAATCATTTTTTCATCTCTTTTAGGTTTACTTTAGGGCAGGAGTTCTCTGTGGGCCATGCATGTCCACTCCACTCTGCCAAGGGAAAAGTCTAGGAACGTACCTTACATATCTCTGTGTACAATTGTGTCCGATCCATATTCATCGCACGATTCTAAACGCACTTGTATTCGCAGTTATGTTCTAAAAGTGTCTCAAAACGAAAGCGAGAGTGGATTGCTCAAAGTGCAAGAGAGAGGGGTACAAGCAGATATCCATGGGCTCTTTGCTCGATCCATAGACCGGGCAATTTTGGAAACACAGTCGTGGTGCACGAAAAAAGATTATGGAAATATTATCGTTTATTACGTACTTTTAAATTCGTGTCACCTTACATGGTACTAACTAGTCCCATTTCAGAGTAACAATGGGTAGAGTATTGCATATGGTTCACGTATTTCGCCGCGAATTCACTCATATAACATATATGTTAACGGTTTTTTTTTTATAAGTCAAAATAAAAAGTCTGCAAATTTTTACAAGTTAACCCCATTAAGTGATGAAATGTAATGTCTCATGAAAAAGAAAGGAGTAATGTCGAAATTTAATTAAACTTTCTGTAGAGACATATGTATATATTAATTGCATCCCTTTAAGAGTTGAGTTCTCGTATAGGACAAGTAATATGAAAATGCGTAGTGTCCTAATTTTTGGAATTTATAATGAACGGCTCCGATTATTTTCGTGTCCAAATTTGTATTTTCGGAACCAGCTCCATATATATATATATGGGAGCATTTCTAGTAAGGGATCCCTCATATAGCTTATGTGAGGGATTTTTTATTCGAGATCAAATTTCGATGATCCGAACCGTTAGATGTGTTTAAAACATGTATACATTTTTTATCGAAAAATGCTCGGATCAAGCCCTTCCGGGTATTATTTTTTTGACAAATCCTCGTGCTAGATCTTAAAAACATGTTTTAAACACATCTAACGATTCGGATCATCGAAATTTGATCTCGAATAAAAAATCTCTCACATAAACTATATAAGGGATTCCTTATTGGATCCATTTCCTAATATATATATATATAGGAGGATCTTATAAGGGCTCCCTTACATAGCTTATGTAAGGGATTTTTCATTCGAGATTGAATTTCGACAATCCGAACCGTTAGATGCGTTTAGAATGTGTTTCTAAGGTCTACCGCGAGTATTCGTAAAAACAAATACCCGAAAGGACTTGATCCAAGAATTTTTCAATAAAAACGTTATACATAGAGTTTTTTCAAAAACTGATTGGATCAAGCCCTACCGGGTATTTTTTTTACGAATCCTCGTGTTGGACCTTGAAAACATGTTTTAAACACATCTAACGGTTCGGATTGTCTCGGATCATTGAAATTCAATATCAAACGATAAGTCTCTTACAAAAGGCTTATGTAAGGGAGCCCTTATAAGATCCTCCTCTTATATATATATATATATATATATATATATATATATATCTCACATGATTAAAAGAATAGATTTAGAATTTTGGAGAAGGTGATGTATGTGTGTAACCAAAATCTTGAGTAGATATTTGCGGTTTTCACCAATCTCATTGCCCATTGGGCAAACAATAAATGCCCAAGGTCTTGACAATACCACCAATCTCATTGGCCAGTCAATAAATGCATGCCCACTGCCAAACCAAAGGGAAAACGAAAAATTGAATCACATGGGGCTTGGGGCGGCTCAGTGAACCTAAAGGGAAAACAATATAAAAAAGTATTGCGGACCATATTTAGTGATCATGTTTTGGGTATTGTGTGATGTCAGCAATGTATATTAATAAAATCCGGTTCACTACAAATGGGACATGTTATACGTACTATTAAATTAGGCTGAGTTTCCATTAAAATATTTTCACTATTTTCAATATTATTAGATTACAAGTTGTCAAATAACAAGTTATACTCCTCACATACATTAATTCATTTGACAACTTGTAATCCAAGAATAACAAAAATACAAAAACTACCGTAGTGGAAGCTCACCCTAAACTCAGTTTGGATGACAGTAATCTCGAGGGAGAATGGAAATGTGATGTCTTCTATCCATGATTCCAACATTTGGAAGAGACAGGAACGACAATGTGATGTCAGACTTTTTTGATTCCGATGTTTGGCAGAGACAGGAATAGGAATGTGATTTCCGATGACATATTCAACCAGAAATTACATTCGCAAACTGAGTGAGAATTTGATCTCTCTCTTACCCCATGGGGATCTCAGATTCCTAGCTCATTTTTTACTTTAATAAATTTCCAAATTAATTGTTTCCCGCATAACATCATTGAATTAATCCAAACACCGAAATGCAATTCCTCCAAGTATCCAATTCCTAGGAATTCGATTCCCAGTAATCATATTCCTATTCCTAACCAAGAAAATTCTCAGAAATTTGATTCCCGATAATCATATTCCTATTCATACTCAAGATTTCGGTCATCCCAAACACAACCTTAATAACAACTCAATCACATGAATGGTACCGCAAACATGGTCACTAAATTATTATTAAAACTAAAATGAGGTTCTCTAAAATATTTATGTATCAACACTTGTACCAACAATTTTACAAATTCTATGTGAGAGAATGTGTACAATTATTGATACAAATATTTATGATTGTAGCAAACCGTGAGGTTCCATCCAATACTAGTTACAACTACCCTTCCTATACTTACTCTGAAGCATCATAAAAGCTACACATTCCTATACATAGAGCTCATGCATTTAATCGTAGATCTCACAAGAGTATTGCGTGGTTGCGACTAGGGGCACACCGGCTCGTTAACTTCGCCAACCTGCCCAACCTAGTCTTATTTTTATAGAGTTTAGTTAATTTAGGCCCATCGAATTGGGTTGAGTTTGTAAGCCCGTTTAGTAAATGGGTTAGGCTTGAGAATATCTTTTTAAGTTAAGTTAAATCCCGACCCTCGTAAAATAATGATAATGATGTTCATTATATATTTAGAGAAATGCTACGGTACACACCCCCCAAAATTATTCCATATGAGATTTTGTGACTCAAAATATGAGATTTTGTGGCTAAAGATATGAAAGGGTGTACCGTATGCACCCTCATACGGGTAGTCAGAAAATCTCATATAAGTCCACAAA
>JAXBDA010005803.1:0-23022 GCA_036023075.1 Gaultheria prostrata
GTTTTCACATCTCTCTCGCATAACCAGATAGCATCTCTCTCCCTCCCTACATTCAAAACCCTAAGTAGTAGTACAGATCGTATATCTCTATCTCTCCAGATCACATCTCTCTCCGTATGTCTTCTCTGAAATCTGCAATGGCAATCAGTTTTTGTTTTCCGGGTGTAGTTCTCTAAAATCTGCAACCAAAAGCTGTTCGGCGTCGGTTCTTCTTCCTATTCAAATGTTCTAGTTGTGCACTGCTTTGCATTGTTCAGTACCTCCACAGTAGTTGATTCGCAGCAGTTTCAGTAGTTGATTCACATTAGTTGATTCGTAGTATGATTTGCAGCTGTTGATTTGCAATAGTTTATTGGCATTTGCAATGGTTTGGCCCCTATTGCACTGTTTGCCTTCATTACTTTCTTGCCAAATTCACTATGCTCTCCGGCTATAATTTAGAGTTTAGTTAATTGTTAGGGTTTCAGTAAAATTGTTAGGGTTTCAGTTAATTGTTATTTATTTTTTATGTTCGCGGTAGTCTAGTCCTTTTTGTTATTAGGGTTAGCCTATATAACCCTTCATTAGTCTTGTAATCTCTCAAGCTTTCTAATGTAATAAGATGGTTTTGTTACGTTATTCCTCCTCTCTTTTGCAATGTCACAATGAGTTGGATGCTTTAACATGGTATCAGAGCTCGGCTTTCGTAGGGTTTAGGACAAGACTCTCTCGATTAATTGCCCCTTTGTTTGTGCCTTAAGAGCACCTTATTTTGTTGTTCATTGTGATCTCTATGTTCTGAATCCTAAGTTTAACTCTCCACAAGCGGGTCAAGGGTTGCAAATATGGGGGAGTGTTAGACCTTGTCTCACATCGATTAATTATAACCTTGAGCGTCCTCTCCAATCATTGCCAATTGGATTTGAGTTGGACGGTTTAACGGCAGACAACCTAACTTGGCTCGAAAGACCACTTGTTGATCAAGTTTTTTTTTTCTTGCTTTATGTCAAAGCCTAAATGCCAAACTTCTGCAGTCACAAACATACCATCCAGCCCAAGGGTAAAGTCCAGATAGATTTGGCAATAATGTTTCAGAAAACAAGTTAAGGACAGATTATGGCCCGCCAGTTTTTTTGTTTTGTATAAATCTCAATGAGCCAAAAAAAAACAACCCTAAATAGGCACATACGGAAATACTAAGTGAGAAACACCATGACGGCCTCCCCCACTGACAGAGTTATCCTAACAAGCTTAAATTTGAGAAAAACATAAACATAATACCAAAACACTCCAGGACCCAGGCATCAACCATTAGCATAGGGAGCTAGAAGGCTAACAGGTGGTACTTTTTATTGCCGACTTAGTGCTCTTGGCTAACTAGCCTTCATTACCAACAACAATTCATCCCTCGAAGTTGAGCCAATTTTTCACGCTAAACTCCAAAATATAGGAAAATCGGTTGTGTACTTACTAAACCATCCAAAACATTGGTGATGTATAAAACTATAAAAGAGTCTCATAAAGCTTGACTTAGTGCCCCAAGCACAAACACAAATCCTAGAAGACTACAGAGACAACGCAAAATAGATTGAAGGGGGACAACTCCACCGAAACCAAATGCTCTAAAGCTATATAACTTCTTTTTTATAGGAGTGCGAACGTTGTTGAATAGCTTCAAATAAATTGTTGTCAATTTCCCAATAGTTTAAATATTTTGGATTACTAGTAACTTAACATGGTATCAGAGCTCAAGTTGGATAGGTCTTGGGTTCAAGTCTCTCTGTTTGAATTTGTTTCCAATATGCGGATTTCTCCCCTTCATATTTTGTTTCGCTCTATCTATGAAAATTTGTATCTCCACGTGCAAGATAGGGTTGAGGGAGGATGATATACATTGTTGGGCTCATTTCCTAACAGCTTAAGCTTTTGGGTTTACCGGTAACTTAAAAGATGTAAACTAAGTATTTTATGTTGTCAATACACCCACAGGCATATGGCCAACTTCTTCCCATTACTGGTCCGAAACATACATATCAGGTAGGTGGGGAGATTCAAAGACAACAGCCACAAGACCTTCCTATGTACCAAGTTGAAAACCACATCAACTTGATAGAAAAGAGAGGAAAATATTAGCCTTAATCCATTGAGCCTTAGTTATCTCTAGTCTAGCGCAAGCTTCTCATTAAGATATAAAATCCACAAATGATAAAACCTTAATCACCACCATAATGGCTACAAAACTTCTATGTGCTTGGCCCAATCAGGGATACGACAGATTGTGGGTACTTGGGATGACAATACAAAGGAGCATGAGAGGATAGAGAAATGGCATTACAAGAAGATCCCAAGAGAGCCAAACAATGCAACTTGTATCATGACCATAGCATAATATTCATATTGAGAAGCTCAACGAGAAATGTTCCTTTTCATGGAAATAAGAAAGTCAACAACCAAAAATACCAATAATGTGCTTGAGATTGGAAATATACCAGCCAAACAGCTTAAGCCCAATGGGGCAACAGGAACCAGAACAAAACAATTATCATAGAAATATAGTGTTGCGAACATGGCATAGTTTGTGTCAAGGTAACACAATTAGTAAAACCTACCATATACATCGTTCATCAAGGATAAATGACAGTACATATACATTTGCACATGCTCATAAGTAAGCAACTCTTGTAAGCCTAAATAAATATAAAACGGATCAACATTTAGGGGACAATTTTAGGCTTTCTTTAGAAGGGATTCCGATAATTGCTTATTCGTGAATCGCATCGGACCAACGCTATTAAACATGTGTGTGTGTGTGTGCGTGTGTGTTGCTGAATAGTGAATACCCTTGCATAAGAAGAACTAGAGCTGAACTCCTGGTCTGATTGTTTCAATGCGTGAGAGCCTTGGAGGTAATGGATTCACACTTCTTAATTACATTTTGGAACATCAAACATGCGTGAATTCCTCTCTGTGTGAACATTTCATTGACTGGCATGCTCTAAGACCACATTAATGCATAATTCGTCACAGCTGGAGCTCATTATTATTGCATGAATTCAGTTAAATAGATCAGTGAACTGAGTACGCAATTCCGAGGTATTTTGTTCTGAAAATGTCACCTCCAGCAACAGAGCGGGTTTCAGGGCCCTAGGTGGGCAAATTAGGTGTCTAGGTTTATACAGGTTTCAAATTTTCACCAAATTAACGTGAAATCACTATGTAGGAACTGAAGCTACTATAAGCATACCACAATGCAACAATCAAACAGACAGTGGAACCTACTTTGCAAGCGCCGCTCTAGCTGCTTGACATATGCAGGAGACACAGTTGATGAAAGGACAATAGACGCTCCAGACGGAAGGGCTGTGGAGGACACAAAAAGGTGAGTCCTGCCCACAACTGTAGGTACGATACTGAATACAATTATACCTGACACAGCGCCAAGATCTCCATATAGAACACTTTCAGCTTGAGCTTCATTTGTGACCATGATTACGAGCACATTGACATCTTGAAAAATAGAAATACATTTGTCAGGAAAAAGGTTCTTGCTCAGCAAAGGAAACTTGCAGATACTAAAATGAATACATGGTTACTACTCACAAACATCCGTTGACAAATTTGCGGACAAGACAAATTATATAAAATCTGATATAATTACAATACAAGTAGCACACTCAAATGAGAAAAAACTTCAAGACTTGAATAATTTATGCAGTATTCGTAATAGTGTCGAAATTTCTGAGTTTTTGGTATATAGAATAAACGGAGAAGAGAGTGCTTGGTCATATGACTTATTTATGTGTTCTTTGTGGTCAATTTTCTCCTGTATACTTTCACTGTGGTTTCTGCTAAGACAATACAAAGCCAATCTCAAAATTCATAACCAAGCGCAGGATAGGGTTCTACATTGCAACATCGGGATACGAATGGTGGTATGCCGAATAGGCAACCGGATAATATCAAATGATGGATAGGTAAATTTCGTCTCATCGCTTGTTCAATTACATATCAGCTGATCGATATGTAGTGCCTGATATTTAGAAGCCACACAAAGGGCCCTTTATATGGAAATAGAAACCCTAAAGACCCAAAGACCTTTCCAAATTGCACTATTAGATGTAGCAGCAACAACAGGAAAAATTAAAAACCTAGTTTGCAAAAAACAATTGGTTGTATTAAATTCTAACCAAATTTGGTTGTATTAGATTCCAACCAAATTTGGTAAAATATATAGTGAATGGAAAGTACATGACAAAGCATACCAAAATTCAAAATCCCAGCACAGGATAAAACACGAGACTGAGTAACCAAACAAAGTTTGAATTTATTTTCTGCCAACTTGTACGATTCCACTACTACACGTCTACATCAGTTTCACCCATACTAGTTGTTTGGGTTTGCATTTCCAATGAAAAAACTGAGCTGAACATTACACCAAACATCAATTGTTAGACAAGATACTTATGTTACTCAGCAAGCCAAAACATATGACAGTTTTGAGGCAAGACGGTTAAGCAGAGGGAAGACAAATCTTGGACCTGAGACAATAACATAAGACTTCCTACAAAATTAGTCCTCAGAAGTCAGAACCAAACTCTGTTTTCTAAGTTACATAAACTTTTCTAAGTGACATAAACTTTGTGCACTACCTTTGGAGATTTCTGCTGGAGAGCTCCCAATCAAGCCACCTTCATTCAAAAACCGAGATAAAGTAGGTTTATACTCCTACCATCAAAGGAAGAAGAAACTTTCATCAATTGTGACCATATTTTTTTTCACTTCTACAACATCCAATACAATGTCTTGTTGTTGAGGCCTTTCATCATGCACAGCTGCCCAGATACACAGAAATGTTTATCTATGGACTATGGGATAGCAAACACGTAAAACACTATGGGATAGCAAACATGTAAAACAAAACCATAAAATCTACCGATAATGTTAAAAAATCCAGCATATCAGTTGACCAATCTCTTCATACTAAAAGATGCAGTAATATACATACAGGTAAACTGTAGATTGATCAAAATGCAATGTCTCTGCAAAAGCATCCAACTCAAAACCAAAATGGCAATGAGCGGAGAGGCTGCCCAGGCTCATAACTAGCTTTGGAGATTATAATTAACTAAATGTGGGACAAACTTTAACACTCTCCCGCACGTGCGACCCCTGACCCGCACTTGGAGAGGTAAACAACAGATCCACAACATTGATATCATAATTAAACATGGTGCACTTACGGCACAATCAACGGGGCAATAACCAAGAGTCTTGTCCAAAATCCACCGAAACCCTAGCTCTGATACCATGTTAAAGCATCCAACTCAAGACCAATAGGCAATGAGCATAGAGGCCGTCCCAGCTCATATACTATTTTTCGAGGTGATAATTAACCGATGTGGGACAAATTCCAATACTCCCCGCACGTGGGACCCCTGCCTAGCACTTGGAGAGGTCAAAGGATCCGGAACATACGGATCACAATAAAACAAAGAGCAACTATGGCACAAACAAAGGGGAAAAGCCTCTGAAAACTTAGCTGATATCATGTTAAAGCATCCAACTCAAAACCAATTGACAACTTAAGTATCAACTTTTCATAGTCACAATTTCAGATAACTGAAGGCAAAGCAAGCCCGTTTAGCGTTTTATATATACAAATCTCAACATTCCTGTCAAACATCACTCAGATTCACAATAAGGACAATTCCACACAACTCAAGAATGAATCACGGAGAAACTTGTATATACAAATTGACCTTTGATGTAATAAAACTGGAATGTAGGGGAAACCTTACATCATAACCGAGAACGCAGAAATTTGATTTTAGTAGGTGAGTTGCCATGCCAAACCCCATTGCTCCAAGACCAATAAAACCAATCCGGTTTCCAGAAGTTGCTCCTGCAGTTATTTGTTTTCCCAATTGCTCAGGGCTGTAAGTTTCGGCATTGGCTGCATCTGAAATGTTCACTCCATATACTTCCTCCCAGGCCTATCCAAGAATAGTTGCGTGTACTTAGCAAATTACAGACTGATATTAAGTCAACAGCAAAAGTCTTATCAATTAATGTCATATTGTCATCTATACAGAGCCTCAAATCAAATGCAAGTGTTGCCTGGTCAAACTTGCATAAAGGAAATTATCGTACGAGAACAACCTTGATTAGTTTAGTGTCATCATCTCCATGACTTGGAGAAGAACCTGCACAATAAGAATTGAAAACTCAGAAATCATAAATCACACCTCAGAAACCGCCAATCATAGAGCTCTATACCTGCTATTAGTTGCTGATGAGCAACTGCCAGAAGAGGAAGAGGAAATACGCATGATTTGGCCATATCTAAAACAATCCCCTACAAGTTTGACAAAAATCTATCAGACAGTTATCTCAACGCAAAAGGTACCAATAGCGCAATGCTGAAAAGCATTTACAATGTTCAACATTAAATTTACATAAATCTACCATTATCCTATCATATAAGAGCTTCTCTAGTGGTGTGAACTTTCAAAAGGCGAGCGAGAAACAAACGTACTATTATATGGCATTAGAAAGCATTGAAAGATTACAAGAATGATGAAGGAGTTATATAGGGTAACCCTAATAACCCTAGCAAAACCCTAATAACATAAAAAAGACTAAACTACCCCGAACATAAAAGATAAATAACAATTAACTCAAACTCTGAAACCCTAAATTTTACAAGACTGATGAAGGAGTTATATAGGGTAACCCTAATAACCCTAGCAAAACCCTAATAACATTAAAAAGACTAAACTACCCCGAACATAAAAGATAAATAACACTCAAATTTTACTTCACCCCCGCCTCTCGTATCAAACTCATGATGCGAAGCCGGAGAGCATCATGAGTTAGCCAAGGAGATAACAACGGCCAATCAATTACTGATCTGCTCTTTTTGAAATAATCCCTGCTTCATCCCCCTAGGAGAGATCAAGAGCTGCTGCGAATCAACTAATGCGGAGGTGATGAACAATGCAAAGCGGTGCAAAACTAGAACATACGAATAGGAAGAAGAACCGATGCCGAACAGATGCAAAGAAGAGGAAGAACCAATGCGGAACAGATGCCAACCAGATGCCTAAATTGCAGATGCGACCAATACGAGGAGAAAGAAGAGATACTAACTAATTTAAACTAAAAGGCGACATAGCCGTAGTAGTATAGATCACCAACTATGGCAGGCCCCAATCTGCTTCTTAGACATCCAATCTTGTGGTATAAGAACAGTGCAAACCTGACTGGGTAGTGGTCATAGCAAAAGCTTGTGAAGGATTCTTTTGAATAGCCAAAAATGTCTGATACTGTTGATGTTGGTCAAATAAGGGGGAAAGGGGAACTCCTTCAGAGGTCAAGAAATCGGCTAGTGGTGCAGCAAAGGCTGCTAGAGGGCGAGGAAACTGCTGAGACTATGGAGTAAACTGTTGAGACTGTTGTAGGGGTTGAGGAAACTGCTGAAAATACTGAGAATTGTGGCCCATTATCTGTAATAATTTGGGGCACGCATTCTTCCAGTGTTTCTTCTGGCGACAGAAACTACACTCATCAAAAGTAACCCCAAGGCCTAGGTTTGCCTGTAACCTGAAACAAGTGAGAAGCTGGTGTAGACAAATAAGGGTGCCATATATGGAGTAGGCAAAGCCGAAGGAGCAGTTAATACCGACTCCGAAGGAGATGAGATAGAGGCCATCTTGAATCGAGTTTCCTAGCTGTAAGTTCGCGAACTGCACCATCAACTGTAGGTTGAGCAGAGTGATGAAGCATTGCCCCACGAAGAGGCTCAAATTGGTCACAAAGAGCCACAAGAAACTGTACAAGGCAACGTTTCTCACGGTACTCCACATAGAAATCAAGCGACTGCAAGCTTGTGGGTTCCATCAAAGTCAACTGATCCCAATACTGTGTCATCTCATTGAAAAAGTCCTGAATCGATTTATCTTGCTGCTTAGCATCCCGAATAGAGCTCTCAAGTTTATACACTTTGCAAACTTCGACTAAAGATACATACCCTTTAAATAATCCCAAACTTCCTTGGCCGTATCATACTTTGAGAAATACCGATGCTAGGCTCAACAGAATTATGAAACCATGTAAGGACTCTCGCATTTTCCAATTCCCATTTGGCAAAGGCGGTGACATATTCTCCATGTTTAGGATCATCTGATTTCACAAGAGTAGGTTTGACAATAGACCCTGTGACATGACACCACTTTCCTCTACCAACAACAAAATTCTTCATAACACTTGCCCAATAAGAATAGTTACCACCAGTCAACCTAACACTGATTACTTTATCTTCCGACATAGACATAGTGACAATTAAAATGCAAATAGTACCAAATAGTGCAGAATAGTTCCAAACAGTGGTGAACAGTGTCGAATAGTGCAGAACAGTAGTGAATAGTACGAAACAAAGCTGAATAATGCTAAGACAGTATCGAAACAGTGCGCACAATACCAAAAAAGTGCAAATCGAAGCCAAAATACCTCAAATATGCAAAACCAAACACTAAATAGGCGAGAGCAGTCAATATCGAGTGTGAGTAGACAATACCCAGTCTCTTTCAAGCACAAATAGCAGTTACCCAGTTAGTTTCAGATGAAAGCGAGAGAGCCCAGCCTATTTCGAGTGCGAGATATGCTGACCCAGTCAATACGGAGTGCTTATGGAGGTCGTCGGTGACTGGAAAATGATCGCCGGTGGTCAGCGAGGGCAGACAGAGGGTCGCCGGAGGTCAGCGGTGTTCGGCGATTGCCGAGAGAGGTGCGACGATGGCCGGAAAGTAGTCAAAGGTGGTCGCCGAGTGCTGGGTCTTGGTCCTTGGTTGGGAAGAAATCGATTGAGAGAGAGAAGAATAGACTATCGACTCAGAGGATAACAGACTATCGATTCAAAGGAGAAATACAGAGGTTCGATTGAGAGGCTCTAATCAACTGCTATAGAAAGGCTCTGATACCATGTGAACTTTCAAAGGGAGAGAGAGAAACAAACATATACTACCATGCAAACGTACTATCATATTGCATTAGGAAGCATTGAAAGATTACAAGACTAATGAAGGAGTTATATAGGTTAACCCTAATAACCCCAGCAAAACCCTAATAACATAAAAAAAGACTAAACTACCCCAAACATAAAAGATAAATAACAATCAACTCAAACCCTAACAATTTAATAACAATTAACTCAACCCCTAAAATTTAACTGAAACCCCTAAATTATACTTCCTAAATTATACTTCACTGTGTGCTACTTCGGTTGCTATAGCTTTATTTAAGGATTCATCCATTTCTTCTCCACTGTGAGGTAAAACAAACGCTAAAGTCTTGAATCGAAAGAAGAGGCCAACCTTTGGGGTGGGGTCAAGCGCTTACACATAGAGAGGAATTCCAGCATCTTCCAACATGTTTCTCTAGGTATTCCTATCCTAATTGCTGACATTGAAAAGGGCATTAGAGGTTGCTTAAGTTCATGGAGGCTCCTCTGCATAGAATGGAATATTTCCTTCAAAGTGTTAACTAATAGGTTTATTTTTTTCAACATTGTATATGTGAGCAGGGGGTTAGATGGGAATTAGAGGATTAACAACTACAGAGAGGCTTGAACCGTAGACCTCCCCCTTGGAAGCCAAGGGGTATAACCAGATGGGCTAAGCCACATCTAAATGTGTTTACGTTTTAATGGTAACCCAAGACCGCTAAGGGGCTCTGATTGTAGTAACCTTTGTTTTTCGTTGGTTGTTTTGCCATGTGAGGGTAGGTGATAAGAGTTGACACCCATTAATGGGTACCAACTAGGCATTACTTTCTTTATATATACTACCTCCGTCCCAAAAATATAGTCCCTTTTGGGAGTTCGTGCCACTTTTCAATGTAATATATCTTATAATCTATAATGTTTTAGGTGATTTTAAAAACTATGTATTTTAGATTTAATTGAGATCTATCAAACAAGATCCATATTGCATATGAAATGTATTACCGATTGAAAGTTATAATCGATTTTCTATCCGGTTAGAATGGAACGAGGGACTATATTTTTGGGACGGAGGGAGTAGCATTTGTTCTAGGTTTGGTTTGGTTTTGTTCTAATGGTTGTGTGTTGGTTAGGCTTGTTTTGCTCTTATTCTCCGGGGTATGCCCTTAGCACCTATAATTGGGTTTCGTTTCAATTAATTAACCTACCATAAAAAAATAAAAAATAAAAACCTTTGGGTTGGGCAAGGACGGGTGCGTAAAACCATCTATTTTTTTTTTTTACCTAAGCTCCCAAAAAATCTACAATTTCAAAATAGTTTCTTGACACCATAAGGTGTGCCGCAATGGACACTGAAAATTGACAAGCCGCAATGAGTGTCACAAGGAATGGAATAAACCCAGCTTAGGCACGCCGCACCAGGTAGGTGTCCACAAAAAATCCAATCATAACACCTACGGTTGGATCAACAAAAAAGCAATTTCATTGGAGTTTTGTGGGAAGAAGAGGAGAAAAAACAGTTGCACCATTTGAGCAACATCTCTACAAATAGGAATTTGCGATTATCCTATTTGCGATTATCCACAGCCATAATATAGCAATGCCTGGTCATATTTTGCAACTTCACTGGGAAAGGTGGGGAAATTCATTTGGCTGGCAATTTTGTAGAAAACATATTTGAAAAAAAGATGGAGTGGGAAAAGGATATGTATTCTGTATTTAGATAGTCAGAAAGTAATGTGTGACTAAATTTGCCACAAGATTGGAACCAAAATCTTAGTGGAAGATTAAAACTGCAATTAAAATTTAGTTCAAACAAAAGCCCCAAAGTCAACTACAAAATCTAAAAGAAAAGAAATACTTCACTATATACGCAGAAAACATTAAGAGAAACTCAAAACACAAGACTTACCAAATTGTGAACAAAAGTATTCAGGAGATTTTTGGTTTGCTCAACCCTTAGCAATTGGGGTACATAATTCTTGAAAACCCTGCAAGATCGAATCCAATGGAAGAAAAATTACTACTAGTGGGATATACAGATGTCTATAAGAAAGGTAGTACAGTATCTAGTACTTCATAGGAGTGATCCCATTAAAGGAAAAATGTCAGCACCACTGATAATTAGAAAAACTAGCTATGGAACACAGTGTCCTATACCAACACTAACTCACAGTCACACTACCAAAGCTTTGACTAAGTGTTGAGTTAATACAAATGCGCACAATGGTCAAAGTAAACACATGCACAAATATGCATGCATATCCATGTCTGCAAGCACATCGCAACAAGAGCTTTCAGTATTTAATGAAATTTTCTGTGAGTCTATTTTAAATAAGAATTCTACATGCAACAAACCAATCTTACTTAAGACTTTGGGAAAGGAGTAAATCACAGTATATTTTCTTTTCTCAAATGAGGCACCACATGACTAGCCTTATCTGGTCACATATTTTTGGTAGAGCTTATGTACTTCAAATTCTAGAATAACAATCTTCTGAAAAGAAGACTAGTGTAGCGTAACCATATGTATATGCACCCTTTACATGACATGCAATAATAGAGTTTGATTTTAGCTACTAGTTATAGAAATGCGTAGTAAATAAGTTCTTTGTACGTTTATTCATTGTAAAATGTATTACGCTGAGTCAAAATTTTAGGATTTGTTTGGAACATGTGGAAGAGCAAGGAGAAGGAGAGAAAATAAAATGAGAGGAAAGTGAGAGAAAAGTGCGAGGAAAATTTCACTATTCACAATACTTGAATTTTTTATTTTCTCTCTTCTTTCTCTCCAAACCAAACAAAAGGAGGGAAAATTTTGAACTTTCCTTTCTTTTCCCTCACTTCCCTCAAGTTCCAAACACACTCTTAGAAACAAATCATTTCAATTGTAAAATTTATTACGCTGAATCAAAGGTGATGGTAATCTGGGATTTCCGTTCCAATATGTAAATAATAATGGGCTTGCATTTTTTGCTGCTCAAGCTAAGATAGTTGAGTCAACCTCTTTATTTTTCCATGTCAGGAGTACTAGAGTTGAAGTTTTAAATTCAGAAGCAACTACTAGATATTACAGTCAAGTCACCACATATCCAAAAGCTCAAGTTGTCGGGATATCGGATGAATAATATATATCAAGAAATCCACCATACTAGCTGCGGGGAAAACCCATGTCATACCACTCCATTGAACAGAGAAGCGGAAGCAAATGGAGACAAATACAAAAGGAGAAACTCACATGCAAGACCTCTAAAAAAACGTAAGCCTTGATATCAACTTAGGACGCCAATTGACCAAAAAACGTGAACTGTTAATTAAGGGGCCCAACAGTATTTATCAATACAATCAGAATGTGAGAAATTGTCTCACTATAGAGTCACAAACTTTACAGTTCAATACTCAAGTACTCTATTTAGAGGTAATTTCTCGTGCGAAATTCGAAACACGAAAATATTGCATGACGACGTGGAGATTCTGAAAATGCAACTGTGGATACCCGTCTGTGCGGCGCGGCTCGCACATGGGATGGCCAATGGCGTTCATGTATTACATTGATCGAGGTGCCCGTTGCAACACACCTTATGTATGAGAGTCGCCACTTGGTTTCACGGGATGGCCAATGGCGTTCATTTGGTACCCCCGTCCCTAGTTCTAAGGTGTTCCTTCATTCTTAAGGGTTCCACAAAGTTCATCGGGCTCTCCACATTTAATCAAAGCGTGCAAAAAAAACGTTTCATCATCCAGATTCCCCAAGGTGGGGGCAAAAGAAATTGCAAAGCCAAATTAGGGTGTCTACAACAATGAGTTGCAAAAGGATGTAAAAGTGGTGGTCTCAAAATGTATAAGCATTGTAGATTAGTTGAAAGTAAACATTTCCAAACAAATTAACACCTTAAGTAATTAAAGATTACCCTAGTCACTATAAGAAACAAGAAAATAATTGCTATTACCTTTTATTTCTTCCAATATTTATTTCCATTGCTTGAAACATAGTTGGTCAAAGAATATTTCTGAACTTTTCATACTCAAAAAAAAGAGATCCTTAGCATCGCATCGCAAAAAATTAGAATAGCCAGAAGAATCAGGTTAGTCAAGGCCTGTTATGATGCTAGTACCCTTTCCTATTGTCCAAACTCGTCGCGATGGAAGAAAAACAAAACGTGCCCAGCAGTGAATGAGAGAAGATACATCGCATGTGCTTCTGCCAACTAGTAATGTCATCAACAGGCCACAGACCTTTCAGTTGTAAAAGTTCAAGACCAACAGTCTTCATCTTTTCCAGACAAGTAGCATCAGTAAGGAGAAATTGACATTGAAAGGACAAACAAGTCAATAGATCCACAGACCCAAATCATGGATGCAAATGGACTTGTTATGCGCAATAAATTGTTTAAAATGTCAGAATGAAGAAAGAGGAGAACAAACTTTAGACCCAGCGTAGATTTGAAGAATTACATTTGAAGGTTAGATTGAACACCCTATAAACCCGTGCGAAAGAGAAAATGTCGGCCATGCTAGATGGCTAAAGTGTTTTTGCATATTCTCAACATTTTAAGGTCATGTGGTTTCTCAGAAAATCAATAAGAGCCACATCAAAACATCAGGCTTGGCTCTAAAAGATAAGATGTACGATAAGCTTTGTAAACCTAGTCCACAGACAGCTAACTACTCCCTCCATCCCAAAATGATAGTCCATTTTGGGATTGCGTGCCATTTTCAACGGCTTATATCTTTTAATGTGAACCTCAAAAAATATGCATTATGGATCTTGTTTGATAGATCTCATTGAGAACTTTTATACGGTGCAAAAAAAAAAAAAATTTATTTTGATTAATATATTATTTTTTAGTTTAAAAATTGCACGTAGTTTCGTAGTGGACTATCAATTTGGGACGGAGGGAGTACTACTTTCTATTCACCAGCATTAATGCACAAGGAGTTAAAATTTGTTCTAACTTGTATTGTTAGGTCCAAGTGTTTGAGCTCATATGACAATTGAATCCAAGGGTTATAGACCAAATAAATTCCAGAACACCAATGTACATCTTATTTTCAACATTAATGTACCCAACAGTCCTAGAGTATGCAATACTAGATTTCAACTCAGATACGACAAAGCTTGGAGAAACCAAAGTCTATCTAAGAGCTTCTCCCATATTGGTTTATTACCACATCCAAATCCAGTTTATGAGCCTGGGCAGCTTCTTCCAAATTACTAACTAGTTTTGAGTTGGACGCTTCGTCACGGTATCATGGGTAGTCTTTCAGGATCTTTTGGATAAGACTACTTTGTCAATGATTGATTCACCCTTTGTTTGTGCCATAAATTCACTATATTTCATTGTGGTCCCTATGTTTTGGATCCTTTGCTTATCTTTCCACGTGTTACTTTCGGGTGTTGCAAATGTGTTGAAGTAATAACTTGCCCCCACATTGGCTAAATATCACCCGCAAAGAGTACTATATTAGCCTTGGTGGCCTCTCCACTCATTTCCAATTGGTTTCGAGTTGGCTGGTTTAAGTCTCTAAAATTATGCTAGCCACCAACAAGAAGAAAATGTAACATAAGCAAATCCAGCATAACTAATTTCAGCACGAATATAAAATCTTGGGTAAATTACACTGACCTCCCCTGAGGTTTCTGACAAATACACTGACTTCCCCTCTAGTTCTAAAATTACTGTCACGTCCCTTACTTTACAAACTACTCCCTTCGTCCCTTTTATAGTGTGTACATTTCCATTTTGGGCTGTCCCTTAATAAGTGTGTGTTTTGAAAAGTTAGTGGGTACATTTCCTATTTTGCCCTTAAAAGTAGATTCCTTTTGAAAAGTTAGTGGGTATTATTATATTAATAAGGGTAAGTAATGGAAAGTAGATGTAAAAGTTGTAAAAGAGAAAAATAGTTGGAATTCTCAGGTAACACACTTAAAAAGGGACGGAGGGAGTATTATACACATACCTCACTTGCCATTAAAATAGGACTAACGGCATTAACTTAGACAACGAAAAGACCAGAATACCCTCAAGCTACGTAGATAGAATTCCATTGATCTCCAATGCTCTATCCTAAAAAATTATTGTTCTAGCATTACAATATCACAAGTATAGAAAAATATGTCATTTTTGAACACTATATAATATAAGCAATAAATTCAAGAATTTAAGTTTTCTTAGACTTTACATAACTAGTGCATTACTTATAGTCAGTCTTGTTCCTCTAGCCTATACAAAATCAAAAGGTAGCAAAAAAATTTGAAAGGACAAAATAGAGTAACCTGAAGTAAAAAATATATATAACATATATGATTTTTTGTTGCTTTTTCTATCTGTAGTTGACTTTAATTGAAATTTGATTTACTTTTTATATTAGTTTGATGATTACTTACTGAGCAATGCTAGAGGCACTAAATAACTTACAAACTATTACACTATATGTACACATGGCATTACCACATCAATGTATAATGCAATACATGGATGCACTCATTCACTAAAAGAGTTTCACATATACATTTAGTATATTAGTTAGTACCTTATCCAGTGCCTCAAGACTTTTCCTTACTTCTTGCTAGAATAAACCAAAAAAAAAATTAAAACTTTTGATAGGAAGTCAAAGAAATCTGTTTAAGATAGGAAAAGTTAACATATTTGACATTTTTCTTATAGGAAAAGTTAACATATTTGACATTTTTCTTATTTTTTTGAATTAAAAGTCCTTAAGATGGGATAAATAATTCTTATTAGTTGAAAAAGATTTTTCATGTGTTTATGAAGGCTTAGTTTGAATGTTTTCTTTTTTATGTTTCTCATTGAGGCTATACAAATAAATATTTGACAAGTTGCAAAAAAATTGTAATCACAATTTAACAAGTTCAAACACATTTTAAAAACTCGAATTTTTATAGTTTCTTAGATTATATAGCGTTCAAAAAATGAAATTATTTTGTTTATACTTGTAAAAAGTTAATACTAAATAATGTGTGCTAATATAGAGCATAGAGGTCAATGCAATTGTCGAGGGTATTTCAGTCATTTCGTTATCAAAAGGGAGGTATGTGTACAATAGTTTGTAAAGTAAGGGAGGTGCCAGTAATTTCTAGAACCAGAGGGGAGGTTACCGTAGTTTACCCATAAATCTTTCACGTTCCACCAAGTGTAACATACAGATCACGCAGCGCAACAATATGCATTGTCCCGATTATTCGAGTCGGATAACTACTCACTCAGGATGCTTATAAAGAAGGCTTCAGGATTGTGAATATGTAGAAATTGAACACAAAACAAAATCCTAAGCAAATATGCTTGTGAACGATTTACCATGAATTTCCAGCAGCATTAGAGATGATATCATAGAGTATCCATGGATGAATACCAGCTTGAGTACCAAGAGAGATGGCCTCCACAGAAGCCACAAAATGAATGCCCTCAAGCAGCTCAGCTATCATTTTAATTTTGCTGCAAAAATCAGAGAGTAATAGTGAACATTAATGTCTTTTGCTATCAGCACAATAAATCTAAAACAATTGGAATACATGTTATAAGCAACAAAAAGGCACATTCCCTTCTGACTTCTGTCAAATATTTGTTATACATGGCCACAGCTCGTATGAACTTATTACCATGATGTTGCACAACCATTAAAGGATTACGCCTTTATTGGAAAAAGCACTGTTTAGAGATCCGGAATTACTTAGTTTTCAATCTAGTCCCGAATTCTTTAGTAAATAGTACATTAGTGACGTGGTTTATACAAAATATGTTATACTCCGTGAAACACAATATGATCTCATTTAACAAGAGATCAATTCTACTTTCTGAATCCAATAACTACATGGCAATAACTACATGGTCGGCTGGTCGCAGAGTCACACAACTTCTTAGGGCCAATCTGTTAGTTTTAGGATTCCTGCTGTCCAGGCAGCAAACTACATGGCCATATTTTTCTTTGACGTCAACGGTTTAAGCAAGGTGATTTCATAAATACATCGCCAATGCTTTCCTTGAGCTCTCTCGTATTTTTCAAGTCCTTGGATCTCCATTACCATCATCTGATTTGTTATGAGTGTGACCCTCCTGGAACTTGTATAACATAATCGATTCTTTGTTTACCTCCAATCGAAATGTAAATAGGCTAGCCCTAATCATCTAAAATACCACTAGTATTTTGAACGTTTCAAAGAACTTACTGCAAATTACGCACTGGAATGTAAATTCATCTAAAAGCCCCTTCTATCCCTTATATCCGCGTAATTAGAATCTCTCTTTTCCCTCATTATTCTATCTACAATCGGATAGCAGATTCTGTATTCAAACCTAAATGCCAACCCAGTACATCCAACACTCAAAAGCAATGGAAGACTTAAAAGAAGTGAGGGGGGGCACAACTTGCACCATATGAATGAAAAGTGTTTCTTGTTTAGCCTCCCATAAAATTGTTTACACTACCAATTGGGATCATCAAAGTGGAACCGAGGTGGGCCCTACGCACCCTAACACGTTGGGTACTATGAAGAAGATGCATTTCCCCCCCTTCTGTCAGTGTCTGCTTTCTAGCTAGCTTGCAATTGGTAAGCTGCACTGAGCCATTATCATGTCCATCATCACTTCTGATTATGTAAAGTGAATCTCTTCTGTTATGATGAAGAAAACACTTGTACCAGCACGTCCGTGCACAAGTATCCACCAGCAGAATTGACCAGAAACAAGCAATTCATAAAGCATAAACAACAGCACACACAAGACAGGACAATCCAAAGGGAAAAATGTGGTGACAGAGAAACCCTAAAGGTTTGTTTGGTAACGTTTTTCTCCGCTAGCAAGAATTCACCATAAACAAACAAATTCATAAAGCATAACAACAGCACGCACAGGACTACATAATCAAAAGAGAAAGCAATGGGGCGCAGCAAAACACTAAAGGTCTGTTTGGTTACACTTTTGCTCCATTCTTTCGTACACGTTTTGTTTTTAAGTTGGTGCAATTTTTGCAAATTTTCAAAAATTGCCAAAACAACTTTTTATATATTGACTTGTTTAAAAGACAGAAACCGGCAGCCCCCAACATACTCTCTAGTAACTCTGAACCTTGTAACACCAAAGTTTGGCTGATGCGGTAGAGCTCTTGGATGCCCCACACTGCATCTCGGGATCGAGTCTCATTCCCCCTCTCCCCATGTAATAGATTAGAAATGACGAATGAAAAAAAAAAAAGACCAAACCTCTACCACTTACCAAACTTCTCTACCTTGTCTCCACTGATTACTTGAAGGCTAGGTGTGATCAACTTAACTTTAAGTGTCGTGTAGTGTAGAGATTTGCAGTAAATTAAGAATTTAACTGAGCTTGTGAGTAATCCACTGTATCAATTTAGAGTAAATTAGATTGGACTTCCCAAGTGTATATCTAGTTTTGTATAGCTATACTCATGTTCTAAATACTCCATGACATGGTTAAACATCGAGAATAATTATCATTCTTTACTCTAATATATAACAAGCACGCCAGGAATATACCACGAATTTTGCATAGGGAAGTGATTTTCACACCCCATTTTATCCCCAAACACTCCCTCTTTCGTCTTTATTCACTTGAAATTACCAAAATACCCTTACCTCACGAGTCACTTTTTTCATATGAAGGGCAATTTGGTACTTTCAAGTGAATAAAGACAAAAGAGGGAGTGTTTGGGGATAAAACGGGGGGGTGAAAATCATTTTCCTTTTGCATATCACAGATTTTGAGCAGAAAAGAAAATCGACTAAAGGACACGTGATTGGAATTGAAAGTAAAATATAAAGATAAAATAGATGTTGGTAAGATCGTGGAGAAACCCACCTTCCAGCCCCGTGTTCTCCCTCAAAAACATAAAGTATTTCGCACATAGCTATAGAGAAACACAATATTAGTCAGAAATATGAAAGAGAAAGATTAAAGGGTATTGACCAAAAAGATAACAAAACAGGTAGTGTGTACCAGAGAGAATAGGTCTTGCCCTTACAGTGGAACCAGAACCTCCTGATGCGATGATCTTCAGATCATAGAAAATGTCAGCTTCACCAGTTATACATAGCAAAAGTGAACAAAAATGACCCTCTTACCATGACTTTTCCATTCAAAACCTCAGACTTTCCCTTAGACACATATATGTCAACAATGAAAGCTCTCTCAAAATCCTCTGCAAGGGTACAAACACATTAATGTTTGTTGAAGATGTTTGAAACAAATCTTTCCTTTTCCATTAAGTTAGATCAAGCCATTAGGTCAAAATAGAAAAGATTAAAATCGTTATACCACGACATATCGACATATCATAGAGAAAATCCATTTGAATTAACAGGTGGCGTCACCCTTGGTCCTCTTGGATACACATAAAAGGGTGAAAGCAAACAGAGCCCATAAAAGAAGGATGTAATTAAACACAACAGTTCCCTGCTCTGAGCCTGCACTATGGTAAAAAGCAAATATTTTGCAATAGTTAACACGTAAACATTTTTTGAACTCCGGTTACCACGCATTGCCCCTTGAGCTATGTTATTTATTATGGGACAGGAAATGGACGTACGTATACATGTTCCTAGAAATTGATCTTTACTAGGAATTTGTATAAACTAGTTCTTCTATATGTTACTATTCAATTTCTTTCAATTCTTTTTATTTCCTATCTTCTCAATTCTTCTTTCTTAACTCCCCAAGAGTTTCTTGACACTCCACATAAGGTTTGGACTTCTGTAGCACAAACCTATTCTCAGAAGGGTAATGGTGCTCAGGCTTTTGAGTTGAGAAAGCGACTTCGGGGGTTGGATCAAAACCATCGGTCCTTAGCTGAGTATTATGCAGAGTTGAAGGGAGTGTGGCAGGAGCTTGATTACTATCAAGGCTTTCACCATGTTTGTACTGCTGATGCAACCGCATTTCAACAAATGGTTGAACAAGAACGTATCTATGATTTCCTTGCTGGACTTAATATGGAGTATGATCCGATTCGAGCACAAGTATTGGGCCGTGTTCCTTTTCCCACTTTAGCAAAGGCTTATGCTTGTGTTCAGCAAGAAGAGAGTAGACGGAATGCTATGGTACATGTTTCCCATTCCGGACCACTCGGCTTTGGCTGCCATTCCTTCTCCACGGGATAGTAAGGCTACTCAGAATCAGGTTGGGGATAAAAGTAGTTCTATTGACCGTGATTTGCTTCAGTGTGACTATTGTCACAAGACTCGGCATACCCGGGAGTTTTGCTGGAAGCTCCATGGGCGTCCCTCTCGAGGCCGAGGTGGTGGTCGAGGTTCTCATTCACATGTTTCGGAGTCCACAGTTGAGACCTTGTCTGATCCTAGTGGAGGTCGGTCATATGCTTCAGTTTTCGATAGCTCTTTTGGTAGTGCTCTTTCTCCGGGGGAGTTACAAACTCTCAGGCGCCTTATGACTAGGCTTGACACTCCATCTACTACGGCTTCTACTTCCTCTCACCTTGCCCACACAGGTATTCATGCTAGTACATTCGCTGCTTCATCTTCGCTTCCTTGGATAATAGATTTTGGTGCTACCGATCATATGACAGGTTGTTCATCCTTTTTTGACCCCTATTCTCCATGTTCTAGTAAGGATAAAGTCAGAGTAGCAGATGGATCTCTATCTTCTATTTCTGGGAAAGGTTCCATCCATTATTCTCCAACCATATCATTGTCTTCAGTTCTTCATGTTCCACAATTTTCCACTAACCTTCTCTCAGTTAGCAATCTTACTCATTCTTTAAACTGCTCAGTGACTTTTTTTCCCACTCATTGTGTCTTTCAGGAACTGGGTATGGGGAGAATGATTGGCAATGGTAAAGCTTATGGTGGACTATATTTTTTGGAGCCTGCACCTAATCCAGTCATTCCACCTATGTCATGTGGCCAAACTCTTGAAGCAGATTTGGGCTCATCTCTTTCTTTATTGCATCAGTGGCATCGTAGATTAGGTCACCCATCTTTTGGTATTTTGGAAAAATTGTTTCCTAGTTTAGTTGAGCACTGTACTAGGAGTCAGGTTTTTTGTGAAACGTGTGAACTTGCAAAACACAAACGCTCCTTTTATGCTCCTGTTAATCAACGAAGTGAATCTCCTTTTATGATTATACATTCTAATGTTTGGGGTCCTTCCCGGTCACTTCTCTTTCAGGCTATCGTTGGTTTGTTACCTTTATTGATTGTTATTCCCGTGTTACGTGGGTGTATTTACTTCGGTCAAAAAAATGAAGTTTTTTCGTGCTTTAAATCTTTTCATCAGATGGTGCGTACCAATTTGATGCTAATGTTAAAATCCTCCATAGTGATAATGGGACTGAGTATATAGATGGGACTTTTCGGGCCTATCTTAATGACTTTGGCGTTCTTTTTCAGACGTCATGTGTTAGTACTCAACAACAGAATGGAGTCGCTGAACGGAATAATCGCCATCTTGCTGAGGTAGCCCGCTCTCTCTTATTCACCATGAATGTTCCTAAACATTTTTGGGGCTGCAGGTTGTGGAACAGAGCTTGTGATAAATTTCAACAAGCCTTGGGCAGTGATGGCCAAGGTGAAAGTACAAGACCAAAGCAAGTAATTGGTGCCATTCAACTTAATAGGGCAAATGTTCAATGGAGAGTTATTAGAAGCCCCAAAACGACTCAACTCATCCTTTCCACTGCCAGAACCATCTTTAGGAGTCTCTGTCATTTTTCAAAATGGAAAAAACAGAGAAAAACAACCCAAAATTACCTCAAATGATGTCCGAGATACCCTAAAGAAGCAAACCCAATCAATTTGAGAAAGACCCAGTTAGTTTCGATCACCAACAGAGGTTGCCGGAGCTTGCCAGAGTTCGCCGGAGCTTGTTAGAGGTTCTACGTGACCCATTTGGAAACCCTTTACTCTGATCGACCAGAAAAGACCCAAATTACACTTGTACGAACGTCGTCGAGGCTCGCCGGAGGGTGAACAAACATCGGCGAGGCTCGCCAGAGGGTGTACAGTGGTCGCCGGAGGTAGTACACGAGTTTCGAACAAAGCCCAGTAGGTTACGACCACGTACAGTGGTTCATCTACAGGAGTCGAAGGAATAACGACGACTAAACAGCGTGAGAGAGACGGAGATCGATGGCGATCTCTCACACGCTCAGACCAAACAGCTGAAATCTCTTACACGATCAATGATGCAGATCGATTACCACAGACGTTCCTCCTCTACAAGGCTAGATCGAACAAGAACCATGCTCTGATACCATGTCACATTGTAGAGAGAGAGAGAGAACAGTATGAAAAATCTGAGGTGTTAGGGCTCCCCTTTCTCATTCCACTATATATGAACAAAGGTACATGTACAATACTACCCCTGAGTAACAATACAACTATCAGATAAACCCCTAACTTAACAATGAGAGAGAGAATCATGCATAAGATGAATGAAAAGGTTGAGTCAAAAAAAACATATAACACACTATCAGGGTTGCTAATAGATCTAAATTAACAAGTACAAAACGAAAATGGCATCCTCCAACAAACTAGACAGACCAGGAATGCTCATAATAACAAAAGTACTGCCAATTTTGTAAGGAGAAAATGCTAACTGTTGTGAAATAAACCAACAAACTCCAGATGTAGAAGCATTGCCTGTAAGACGCTTCTCCAGCTTCTGAATCAGAGCAGGTAATATGGTTGAATGGAGAATGATGACTGCATCTTTCTGCAATCCTGCATGTCCAAAAATTCAAGAAACTTCATAATACAAGGATTAAAACAAAGGGAAAGAGCTAATGCTACAAACGAAAAGAATGTGTTTCAAACATCAACCAATTGGGCCAATTGTTAATACAAAAAGTCTTAAGGATCGTCATGAAGACCTTTCAAAGCACTCTCGTGACCAAAAAGTATGTCATTTATTTGATCTGCATGAGATATCAATAGGACCAAAGCTACCACATCTGCAAGCAAGAAACGAGAGAAAACTAAGTTTGTGATCTTCAAAAATAAGGACGTACTTTATTGAGAATCATCATGAGAAAGTTAAAAAAAAAAGGGGGGG
>JAXBDA010005804.1:0-23020 GCA_036023075.1 Gaultheria prostrata
TTCAGTGTGCAGGTTGCTCGCCCTCCCTTCAGCGGCCAGGATCACTGCGAGGCCACAGCGGCTCCCCCCTGCTTTCAGCGCCCAGGGCGGTCCAAAGGGGTCACACCGGGACAGCTCCCCCCACAGAGATTATTCGCTTCAATCATTGGAGAGTAGCTGGACTCACCTTTCAGAACGTTTCATTCGGAAAAATGAGTGCCCAAAGTGAGACGTAGCTTGAGTTTGGCATAAAATATAAATTATTAACTTTTGACATTTTTATTTTCTGAAGTTTTGCTAGTTCGATTCTTCTTGACAAGAGGAATTGGATACTAATATCGAAAGTTTTAAAATACTTATAAACAAAACAACTGAAAATGCATTTAACTTATTTTTGTCTTTCCTAATTTTTTTCATGTTCTGTCCTTTAGTTTACTTCTAATTTGGTAAAACAGTCAAAATATTTGAATCAAGAGCTAAAACACCTCAATTAATTAAAAACGAAAATAATTAATTGCAAATGTTCTTACCACTGCGTATTTTTAAGTAGAATTTTGCAAACAAATCTACCTGAATATTCAACTTCAAGTAGACAAATGGAAGACTACCAGAATGAATTCAACTGCATATATTGACCTTGTCCTTCGAGTTTCAATCACTTATACATGTTCAATTGAGCTGATTTTTTTGTAAAATCATTCAAAAATTATTCTATAATTAATAAAAACAATTAATTTTATTTATATGAGAAACTAAAGTGGGCCCCGCCGTTATATATACACTTTCCGTACCCCAAATCTTCTGTACCCATGGTCAAGTCCCTACGTCCACAAGCACCAACCAGCTTGGCTATGCTAGGTATCAAAATCCATTTAGCAATAGGGTTCGATTCTTGAGGCCAGACCACAAAAATAAATTTTTTTGTGAAATTCTTTAAAATACCATTAATGTCTTTGACCGGACCGAGAAATAAATTATTCAAGATTTATTTAAACTGCTATGGACACACCTTAGCAGAGGGAAAAAATTACTTAGTAATTAGGATTCTTTATTTGTGCATGTATACTAAATGTTGTTTGTGTACTCTTACCAAACGAAGATAGAATCTGAAATTTGGTGAGTCACACTAGGGAACAAATTAGTGACCATTTAATACGAAATGAGAGGAACAGTGGCTCTGTCCCCAATCCCTACAGTACAGCGGCTACAGCCCCAATAAAAAGTGAAGTGCCCTACCAAACGTACCTACCAAAAGAAGGTGAAATGGAATCCATAGTAGTAAAAAACAGGAAAGGAAGATGTTGTTGGCTGTAGAGCTGCAAATGAACCTAGTCGTTTATGAGCTAGACTCGGTTCGGTTTGAAAAGAGCTTTTTCAAATCCCGTTTGTTATGTTTTTATTGAGGCTCGGCTCGAGCTCGAGTTCGTTAAAAACCTTAACAAACAAGCCTGAACACGTCAAGGCTCAGCTCGGCTCGGCTCGATAAGACTCGTTTATTTTTTATAGGAATAAAATTAATAACTTCTTGTTCCAATTTGATATATTAATACACTATCGTTTCAAATTCTTATTAAATTTCACTATTATTTTGCAATTGAGATTATTTTCCTGTAGAGTATATAGATATAAAACATATATACATGCACAACTAAAACTTGATTTGTTGTCTTACGCCTATACGAGTATACACATATATTTTTCCGTTGACTCGTTAAGGCTCGTGAACAAGCTCGAGTTCGAGTCAAGCCTAGGCCAGCTCGGCTCGTTAAGTTTTCATTGAGCTCGAGCTCGTTAAAAACTTAATAAACAAGCTTGAGCACAGTGAAGCTCAGCTCGACTCGACTCGTTTGCTGCCTTTCATGTCCATTTTCTGGATTTCGTTTCCTGTGTTCCGTACCACATCTCAATTCTTAAGCCTTCTCATGAACAAGTGAGATGGTGGGAGAAAATGCGAAATCGGGTCTATTTAACGTGTCATTCAATCGTTCAACTCGGTAATCAATAGTTTAAATATGGTTTTTTTTCTTAGTAAGAGTTTTTCTATGAACCTAAACCATCGATTGCGGAGATGAACACTCGGATAAGCGCTGCACAATGTAGCACAAATAAGACGCTACAGATACCCCAATTCCATAAAATACAGCGGGTCAACTCTCCTCCATATTACAATTTGCCAAACTCTATAAATTTCTTTCTTTATGTGTTGACGGAGATCCGAACCGTTTATTTATACACGACTCTCTAAGAATAACATTTGAAAAAAAAATCAGTTTGATCAATCCGTGAATCCAGTCCAAACGTTTGGTTTGGTTTTTTACTAATGTGGTTTGGTCTTGATTTAAAAAAATTAGAAACCGTGTTAAGGTTTGTGGATTTCCGTTAACGGTTATGGTTCCAAACCGATCTAAACCGCGTGCATGATATATAGTATAAGTTTATTCCTTCACTTCCAGCCCCCTAAATTCCTACACATGATAAGTTATTCATATAATTTTAATACACGACGCATACACAGCTTGGGCATAGTCTATTGATTTTTTAATGTTTTTCCTTGGTAACTAATTTTATAATCTAATAATCTATTCCTTCACAAATTACTGGTATTGTACTCTTCTTTAGTTGGTTAACGTTTGCGTGTTTTAATGATTTTAATAGACATAGTTTTAATATAATCGTTGATTTAATTTATCTATGCAATTTTAATAACTTTAAATAGTTTACAAAGATGAAATCTCAATTTTAAAAAAACAGTGGTTCAAACCAAAACCGAACCGTATTTTAATGGTTAGGATTGGTTTGATTTTTTTTAGTTTTATGGGTTGGTTTGGTTCTCCAAATTCATAATCCGTAAGTAGTGGTTTGGTTTATGGTTTACCATAAAACCAGACTAATCCGGTCCATGGTCACTCCTAAGATTAAGGACAAATCTTCTCCTAATTTTTGATTGGCTACAAGGTGCCTTATGGAATGTGAACACTAATATTCAAAGAGCAAGATTGGAGATTACCTTGGGATTCATTACTTCCAACGGGAACAACTTCCAAAGGTTTTCTTAGAATACCTTATTGATTTTGATAATAACAAACATATTTTATTAAAAAAGAAATATAATTGATATTGTGATATGTGGTACTCATTTGAATAAATGTTTATTTGTAGGGTATGATTGAGGTACACAAAGAAATATTCTACTTCAAATTCTATCTCCAATAGCCCAGATTTAAATTTAAAAGAGGAAGATTAAAAACAAATCCTCTCTTAATTTTTTATTGCCTACAAGGTGCCTAATGGAATGTGAACACTAATATTCAAAGTACAAGATTAGAGATAACCTTGGATTCATTACTTCCAATGGTAATTGATGGATTCATTACTTCCAATTCCCATGGATGGAATCATGGTTGCATGCATGATCACTCCATATTCAACGGGAAAATGGTAAGGATCACTTATCACTTGGGCAATATTGTGGAGTTGATTGTCTCTAACGGCTACAAGAAAGAAAAAAAATAAAATAAACGTTCTTGGGGGTCTTGTAGAATAAACAGAGAAGACAGAGGAAGCAACAGATAGAGAGTGCTGTTATAATTGGGAGAATTTTTTTCACGTTGACACCACATGGTAGTTGGTACCCATAATACTCCGTCATAACTATCCATTCTCGCAATCAATGGTCCTAATTTTAAATAAACTCCTCCAGGATCTTGTTTCTCCGTTGGTTGTAAACAGATCCAATATATTTTTGGATGACCGAGATGTGCGCCGGATATCGTCCCGTGGTATTTGCCCGGCACTAAAAAATTTATCGATTATTGGAAATTAAATGTCTGAGGTTTTTTTTCCTTTCGTCTTTTTAGTCAACATACAGAGCCCTTACAAAGAGAGAAAAATGTAAAATACAGATTGAAATTTGAATCCACCCTGCTTAAGCAACAAACTAAGCATTGCTTTTCCCCATTACAAGCTGCAATAGACTGATCGGCCCACTGATGCACCGTCAACGAGTATATTGAAAGGATCCATAAATTTACACACAAACATGAGGTGAAGATTAAATTAAATATGATTGTAATTCTCACTACAAAGTGATTATGAGAAAATAATAAGTGATCGTTCATGAGTCGCATGTTTCATTTCCACGGAAATATTTCAAACCTAGGGGCAACTGGAGGTTTGTCCGGTTGTTAACTTCAGTGCTCTGAAATTAGTTGAAGTAAATGCAAACTGACCCGGATATCTGATTAAAAATAAAAAGAGTTAATCTTCTTTATACATCCGTGCATGTGAACAAATTTGTAAGGTTCAAGAAAGTGTAAGTTTAAAGAATTTCTAAAAAGTAAGTTCGTCTATTAGTAAGTTACTTTATGTTGATTACCAAAAATATACTTTAAAAAAAAGTTACTTTATGTTTTTGTGAAATTGTTATAAGGTTAAAAAATATAGCCCATGTTGTTGCTGGCTTCAATTAATGCCTCGTGCAAGAACATTTTATGGGTAATGCTAAAAAAAAACAGAAATACCCATGTGGCCGGCCGCCGGGTAGGCTTTGCCAATTGAGATACGTTGGCGTAGAATCGCATGAACTTACCTCTTTTTTCTTTTCGAGAATAGAGAGAAAATATGATTGATCACTGAACAATGTTGGTACAGTAGAAATTAAATGATGCAACCGATCACAAACCTATGTATAAGTTTCTCTCGCTTGGTCAATTGACTCAATTGTGACTTTGCCATAAGATTGTGTTGTAGTGCTTCGATTTGGTGCAATTTGATAGTCTCTCAAATTTATACCTTTGAATTAATTATCTCATTTTGCAATATTGATTCAATTATATGAAGTGATAAATTTAAATTTGCCAAACCTAAATTGCTAACAATTTTTTCCACACAAAGTTGTAATTTGTAATTTAAATGATTGCTAGCGAAAACTACGAACGTCAGAGTTTGATTTTATCCAAAATTAAAACTTTGAAAACAGATACAGCAAGTGGAGAATTTGCTCAAACTGACAACTCTATCAATTAACTAAAGGTATTCTAGAAAACTAGAAAGAACATTACCCATTGATGAATTAGGATCTGATATGTTATTTTTGAATTATAAATTGTTAAATCAATTGATGTATGCGAGGAGAATAACTTATCGAAGAATATCAAAAATACTAAAAATATTTCAATTGAAATTCAACTTTATTGTTTGAGCCTCGGCGGAGGAGGTCTAGAAGCTATCGATAGCCTAAACTCCTCCCTTCACTCAAACTCATCACTCATGTATATCGAAGAGAAAAAAAAGAAAAAAAAAAAGAGAAATACTAAACAGGTCGCTACTGGAGTACTTATTTGCATAAACTAATTAATTGGGACTAGCGAAACAGTTTTAAGTAACCGAGAAGAAATGTTTTTAAATTGACAAAAGCAAGGATTAACTACAAAGGAAAAGACAAGAATTAACGGCCGTTAGCAAGCGGACGAACGGCGGTCTCCTTGATCGGACTTGGCGGCACACTACTCCTTCCCGAGGCAACAAGTCGTTGCACGAGATTCCCAATCCTCTCTCCGTTAGTCTCCGTCATCACCCGTTTCCCGCCAAACGGTAACGACTCCACGCCTCTCTCCGTCAACACCCCCTGTGTGCTCTGCTCCCCCGCGTAACCGTTAGCCTGCCACATTTAAACGCCGTTAAGATTAGAGGTTCTGTTTGTAATTAAAAGTAATTATTAGATTAAAGAGTGAATTAAGTAAAGTATTAGTAGTAGATGAGACTACTAATTACCTGAATTCTAACGTAGTCCGTATGATTCCAACAGAAGGCGTTTCCCAGCATTTGATCGACGGTTTCAGAAACGCCGTCACGAACAATGTCCACAACTGAAGACGTCGAGCAAGAGCCGTTACGACGGAGTTTAACGTTGGAAGGATTGCTCAACGGACCGTTACCTAACGAGAGGACTAACAGGTCTTCAACGCCGTTAACGGAGGGGAAATCACGTTTGTTGTGCAAAACGTGAGTGACGGCTGCAGCTGAGGGGTTGTTCATAACTAGGCCGCCGTCGACGGCCAAGCAGGAGGTTTTTCCGTCAACGGAAGTGAGTTCGAACGGCTTGAACATGGACGGAGTCGCTGACGTGGCACGGCAAACCTTCCAGAGCTCGAAGTCGAAACTCGGTGACTCGGACGCGTCGGCTCGGGAGAAAACGAACGGAGCTGAGCTGTTGAGATCGAAGCAAGGGACAAGGAGAGGCTTACACGTGTCTTTCAACGTCAGCGCCGTCCCATCCTCTCTCCTAAACGCCTCCTTCAAAACCTTTTCCATGCTGTTATCGAAAAACCTCTTTTTCCGGCGGAAAACGCCGACGCTCTTCACCTTAAACAACTCCGGCTGGTTATCGACGAAGAAATTAAAGGCGTTTCGGGCCGTGTAGAGAGGACGGCCGTTCCCGTCGGCGGCTGTCAACATTGCAGCGAAAAAGGCGCCGATTCCAGTGCCGGCAATGATATCGAAGAAATCTGCGATGGATGAGTGAGAATCGCCGGTTTTGGCTTGGATCTGATCCTCGAGGTGGATCAAGGCGGCGCCGGCGATAATGCCGGTGGTTCCGCCGCCGTCGATGCTGAGAATTCGCGTCTTCTTGTTGTTGGCGTCGCAGTGGTAGAGCCACTTCTGCTCAAGCTTTGAGAAGATCTCAAGCGTGATCTGACTGAGTTCCATATGGCTTTCTCTACGGAAAGAATATCGCCGCCGTGTGTCGGTTTTTGCAGTTTTTGAGACGAAAAAAGTCTGTGGAAGGAAACAGGTCACTCTTTCTTTACGCAGTTATGATGAAGGAGTACCAATGCTCTCTCTCTCTCTCTCTAAAACACAGTGAATGACAGTTGGTGTGATTTCTCTCTCTTGATTGCAGTCGGTGCTGGTGAGTTAAATACGAGAGCGAGGGCCGAGGAGTGTGGAGTGTAAAAGGAGGTTTCGGGGTAGTTACGTATATAGGCGCAGAATCTTTTGTTTATGGCTGCTCTATTGTAGGAGATAGTGTCGGTTGGGTGTACCATGTAGCGTTATTCAGCATGCATCTCGATTGTTTAAAATTAGATGGTCTAAATTTGAGAAAAAGAGAAGAGAGTGGGGGAGAAATTTAAGCTGTCGAATATTTCTAAATGACCGAGTTTAACGCTCGAACACCACGTGTACCCTACCATATTTGCACCAACAAATTTCTCTTATTTTAGATCTTTGATGTTTTAAGTTGCCGATATGGCCTCCCACTCCGACGGCGAGCGGCGGCGGAGACATGACAGCGGCGGCGATGGCACCGACGGCACCGACGGTTTGTTATGTTTTTTTTTCGATTTGTTTTTTTCTTTTTTTTGTAGTTGTAGGTTTATTTTGGTAGTTTTTAGGTTTTATTTGTTCTTTTTTGTATTGTGGCGATGATTGATTTAATGCATTTTCTTCCTATTCCTCCAAAAAAAAGTTGCTTTGCAATAATGTTAGAGAGACAATACTCCCCAGAACCACCATAACATCAGTTACAATGGTTTGCATGGCACTTGTATGATTGGTTATGAGAGAACAATCATTTTGAAACTATTTTACAACCACCAATGAAAACAAATTTGAATTTTGATAATAAATTAATTACTTTTTTGATTCATCTCGTAGAGATAAACTAATAATACACAAAATTTTTTTATGAAAAACTAACCAACACAAAAAAACAAAATCAAATAAAGATGAACAAATAAGTTAGGTGACTTAAGGGTTTATTTCCCGTTTTTAGACAAAATTGGTTAAAATGAATTTTAGCCAATATTTTTTTAAAAAAGATCCATAAGTTTCTGTATGTGAGGAGAGTGACATATCTCAAAATTCTTATGTTGTTTTTGTGACTTTTCACCTTTTTTTTTGTGTGACTTCTAGCACAGTTGGAAACTCCCCCTTCTTAACTCTCGAAAATAAAAGGATAAAAGAATTCTTGTACGTGAAAAATGGGGCAATTTTGAATAATTATTTGAAGGAAACCCTCCATCAGAAAGTTAGTAATGGTCACTAAGATGAAAATTATTGATTGATACATCTACGACTTCACTATGTCTCAAAACTAAAGCAGCTTCTAATCCCAAGTAATCACTGGGGAACGGGGGGCTTATATCTATTTTCTTTTGGCACGACAGTGAAAGGTGTCCGACCAATTTACGCTCGCCTCAATTATACTCCCTCTGTCCCTTTTTAAATGTGTGCTTTGGGAAACGTGTATTTTTTAGGACGTAAAAAAATATATTTCTATTCAAAAATTTTGAAATTTTTTTGCAAGACATAAAATTGTATAGAAAAATACATTTTTTAGGGGTTTGAAAATGCACGTATTCCCATTGTACACATTTAAAAAGGGACGGAGGGAGTAGCTTTTTCCGGTCCAGTCAAAGATAGATAATCCATGCCAGGACTAAGGAATTCATTAGAAATCTTGCGGCTTAAATCCAAGAATCAAATCCTGGTCAATTGTGTGGAGAGCAAATCCACTAACCGACCGGATTAACCATTATGGTATGAAGTGAGCTATATTGAAGTAGCATGAGTTGCTTTCACATGAGTGAGTAGCAGTCCTTTCATTTTCAGTTTAGCAAGCTGTTAAGAGGTTTTATTCCAGCAATAATGGCAATCGTTCTGGATTACTCCAGTCTCCACCTACTTACTGAATTCAACTGTATATTCTCCATAGTCCTTATCTCACAAAAACATCACATCCATGAGAATCACGTGGTGAAACTAGATTAGGCTTCACGAAAAGTATTTGAATATGATTCTGCAAAAAAATGGGTACCCCAACATGGCCACGATTGATTTGTAAACTGATACTGTAATGGGCAGACAATTGTTTCTTTAATTATGGGTGAAAGCAAACTTTGAGAAAATTTACAAGTTGAGAGTAATTTTCTCACAATGCTTGAAGAAGTTATAGAGGTCCATTAGGAACCTAGGCTGACAGCAGGGACGGTAGACCTTGCCAACCATCAATCCGAGCTGTCTATCTCCACAATCCACGATTCAGATGAATTCTTACAGCGAATCTGAACCATCGATTGTGGAGATGGACAGCTTGGATTGAAGGTTGACAGGGCCTGCCGTCCATCCCGGACAACAGAGTCCCCTATTTACCCGACAATTCAGGGCTTTTTTTTGCAGACCCAAGTTTCATGTAGGAAAATGACACCATTAGAATGATCAAATACATAACTTAACTTTCAATGAAGAAGACAAGTTAACAAACTAAATAAAAACATCAAATCCAGCAGCTTGGATTGGTAAATAAAAGACACTACTTCACTGTCGAAAAAACAACGGCCACATCCTTCCAATGTTTTTGATTCTAAAAACGAAATCTAACTACAAAAATGAATACGGCATAACCTCTCTCTAATATACAGCAAGAACACAGCAAAAACAAACAAGGCTTTCCTCCTATAGGATTAAGATCTGTTTTGATTTCTTAAGTTCCCATATTTTCGGGAAACCCCTGCATCAGATAGCGTATCCCACACCTGCATATAAAGAAAACAAAAGCAACTAGTCACTCCTGTTGCATGGGGCTTCCACAGGCACGCGCGCGCGCGAGAGAGAGAGAGAGAGAGAGAGAGAGAGAGAGAGAGAGAGAGAGAGATGCAAAACCATGAAGCACGATAAGTTAATTCTACTTACTTCCAATCTACCCTTGGAGCCTCCTATAGCTAGCAAGAAGGGGCTATCCTCTGAGAAGCAAATGGAAAACACAGCACCCTGATAACATCCAAAACAGAACAGACAATCAGCCTTGGATTGGCACACAAATATGAATGACTTTTTGTGAAAGTTGAGGGAAAAAAAAGAAGCTACATACAGCTTTTGGATTGTTAGATGCAACACACGACGGCTCGTTATTTGACAAATCCCAGAGTTTAACCTACATCAATCGATATTAGACAGTGAAGAAAGTACAAATAATACAAATTGTGGATACGTAGGTTACTGAAATAGAGATACGAACAATTAGTAAGAATGAGGGAGGGCATTACCATTTTATCAGTGGATCCCGTTGCAAGAAGCTATGAAAATCAGGACGACAAAGAGTTACTACAGCAATACAAATAGGTCAAGCATTAAATACAACCACATAGAGAGAGCAGAATATGTACATTTGGTGCCAAAGGATTATAGGAGATTGAGCAAACTGCTTTATCGTGTGCATGGAGGGTGAAACTTGGCTTTGAGTTGGAAGATTGATCAGACTTGGCAGCTCTGATATCGAAACCGCTAACTGTACCATTTTCAAGACTGACCTGAAAAAACAGTTACATGGTGATATTTCTGTTATAAGAGGCTTCCAAAAGAAACCCCTATAGTATAAAGCCTTCCATTCAAAGATGGAACCCCGTGTATATGACGAGATGAAGTTGAACATAGCTCAAGAAAAAAAGAAGGTAAACACATACCACAAATGAGTGCTCAGTATGTGGATCCCAAGCCACGCTTTCAACGTCAGCTGAAAGTGACCACTTAAATCCTGTATGAGAAGGTATCCTTCCATCCTTCTGCAGTAATAAACAAAAGTGTAATCAAAATAGTGCAGAGGTGACATGGCAGCTGAACGCGAACTGAAAAAATCTAAAGACCCAGGAATTCATCAATCATAATTTATAATGATGAGAATTACCATAAGCACCCCGAAAAACTATAAAAAGAATTTTTCTTAGCAATGCTATTAATAATATCCACTAAAATATTCTATTACCATGACCACCGTATGATCAAACGATCCACTGAGTAAAACTTGTGGCGCATGATGATTCCACGCAACAGCTTGAACCTGAAACCAAACCAAACAAAGGTGATAGCAGTTTTATCTGTTTAGTTTATTTGATAAGAAAGGCGATAAAAAAAAAAACTCATGTATTAAAAAGGAAGCTAAAATGGAAAAGAAAAATTCACTTATGATTTACTGTACAAACACAAGTGTTGACTGAAGATGTGCCGTAAATTTGTATATAGCAGGATAAAGTACAACATGGGGAGTACGAAGATGCGTTTTACATTTGAACATTGATCATTCAGTCTACTATATTTTCCAGGGAGACTAATACAGTAGGGAGATGAAGGTGCAACACCTTGTCCGTATGGTGCGCCATGGTAATATCACACTTTCCAGTAGCCACATCCCAAATCTTGACTAGTTTGTCTGCACTAGCACTGGCAAGTATATTCCTGTACATAGATTTGTAGTTTATAACAGTATTTATTGAAGTTTAGCACAAATGTAGAACTTGTATCAGTACATAAAAAACAAAAGACAGGAAACTTCCTAAGACCTGTACTCCTTGTTCCAAGCAAGACCGAGCACTGAATCAGTGTGGCTGTCCTCCTTGTACTTGATTGATTTCTAAAACAAAGCAAGTACCCAGAATAAGCAGTAGCAGAAGAAAGTGGAACCAATGTGATGCAGATCATAAGAAGGTCAAGAAAGTAAAACAGGGGCAATCGGTTTGGAAATTGCTCGGTTTCAAGCGGAACCCACTTCTGCACCATTAAGTTCAGGCAATCAACAACTTGTACTTGCAAAAAGATCTGTTTACAGTCATTTAGGTTGGCTAGTGATTTGGTTAGTTGTAAATTTTCTAGTGTTCACAGAGTAACGGGTAGTTTCCTGATTGCCAAAATTTCCAGAATTTCCGAATGCAGGTTGCAGGAGACACCTAGGAGTTCTCATGTGGGCCAATGTATGTAAATTGTCAGTGTTACTTCAAAAACAACATCAGGAAAAAGGGTATGAGCAAGACTAAAGAAGATCTTACGTAAACTGAACTTAAAATGCCATGAACTGGGAAGAAATTCACCACCTCACCTTCTTTCCTTTCTTCTTCTTCTTCTTCTCAATGACACCACCTAACACCACTGATGGTTGGACTTCATCTATCTAATACCAACAATAAAAACTATTATAGCTAGTATACGCTAAAAGTTGGCACTATATTCCACTAAGATCAAGATACATCATTCACTTACAATGTCAAGGTCCCATATTTCAATGGATGGATCCATTGAACCTACAGCTATGAAGTTGCCTGCCAAAAGGAAAAAAAAAATTGAAGACTAAATAGGGGAAAAACAAACAGAAAGATAAAGCAATGACCAGTAAAGTTGAAAAAAGAAGAAGAAGGGCAACCTGGTTGCCTGAGCCTCCTGCTAGAGCAGGACTTGGGCCAAGATGTATGCATGCTTACCCATTTTTCCAAAAGTTTTGTTTCAGAGTGATGCGCAATAAATTAGTTTTCACTAGTCGCTCTTGGATTAACCACAAAGCCAAGTTGTTGCAATGGTGACATACATTGCTAGATCACTAGGGAAAGGAAACCGAACATGTGAAGTGGTGCAGGTAAACAAACAACTGTAAACAGACATGTTACCTTTTTCTCCACCTTTAATGGGGCAGTCAAGCCATGCTGTGCAGAGAGGAAAAGCTGGAATTATGATATCATGGTGAACGTACATGTTCGAATCACCACCAGCTGGGTCCTCATAGATCCAAACCTGTTTGTAACATTAAAACTTACCAATTGACTAACAAAGCTAAGAGGAGAGAGAGAAGTGGGATGAACAGCCCATCATCAAATTTAAGTATTACATGCCTCTAGATGGCTGACATCATCCTCGTTACGTGCACAAACTAACACAGCATCCTCAGCCTTTATGATCACGTCCTCGACCTCTTCTGAGTCATAATCCTAACACCAACAAGACAACGACAAACCAGCCCCAAAGTAAAACAAAATTACAGAAAAACAGAGCAAGAAACAAGAAAATGAATCCAATACTCGAACCCACATGTGTCAAACTTACATTCTGATTGTTCAGATATGGGTCCATGTCATTACTAGCATAATAAGTGCCACCAAGCCCCGCACCAAAAATCTCAATATCTGCAACAATCAGGAACACATGTTTGCTACACTAAAAATGCCCCAATTTTGACATTTTTTGAATGGAAAAAACAATTGCATTGTTTAAACCAGTTTGGCTACAATTCACATTTCCTGAAAGTTATCCTATACCTGACTATAGAATTACACATACTTAAAATGTTAATCTAGGTATTCAGGAATTTAGATCAAAGCAAGTAGAATGTCCCAATTAAATTATCACACAAGGAAACAAGGGAGGGGGATACCGTCATCCTCTTCATCATAATTATCCATGTTTAGCTCCTGTAAACCATCAGTTATGTCCTGGAAATTGGAATTTGAAGTGGTGATCTTTGATGCTTTTCCAAGTGCATCTGCAGCAGCTAATGCTTGGGAAACTTCATCCCCCCGTTTAGCAGCTTCGAGATCCATATCTTCATCTTGCTCCTCATTTTCACTCTCCTCACTGCAAACCCCAAAACAATAAGAACTATTCCCGGGAATAAACTATACCAAATCTTAAGTTACCTAACATCCAATTCTCTTACATCAACGAATACGCTTGATGTGTTTTTACAATGTGCGTAGGAGAAAAATTGTTCCCGATCAATATTTCCTCGTAGGTTTGTGAAGCCTGATTTTGGTCAAAGTTGCGCTTTGCTGGCTAGACACGGGCATCGCAGTAATTGATGATACAAACCTGGTGTTATAAGACATATTATACGCGGCCAATGTAACTTGTAATCCGTCCTTCATTATATACAGTGAAAACTCGTGTGACCGTGAATGTACCCTACTATATAATTTGGGAACCACGAAAAATTCTGTGTGTCTTGCATTCTTTGCTTCCATTTTTTTTTTATTGTTATTCGCGCGCGTTTTGTGTTTGTTGATTTGGCCGATTTCTAACCATTTCCCTCTCCTCCAGAAATGATAAACAATCATTAAATTCCAACATCTTATCAGAAATTAACAAATAAAATCGAAAACCAGCGGAATAACATTCCGCTACATTGAAAGCCATGCGAAAATTTTACCTTTTCTCTAAAGCACCAGCCAGAATCTCTTCAATCTCCTCTTTGGAAGGAGGATCAGCCACCGCTGGAACAGACTTTGCAATCCCTTTGGGGACCCAAGAAATCGCCGCTATCATTCTTCCGGACGCAGTTCTATCGAAGGGCTCGAAAAAAGAATGGATTAAACACGAATAAAAAATAAAGGGAAGGGTTTTGGTGATCTCTCTGATGGAATATCTTTAACAGATTGCTTGAAATTGGTTATGGTGACACTCAGTAGCTTAAACCCTAGAAGGACGACGACGATACCGTCGCTTTTGGGCCGGTTGCTTATCTGTGTTCAAGAGGTGCGAAGTTTCAACCTTTGGGCCCAGACCCAATAAACCAACCTGTAATATGTTCTGGGCTGACCCATCAATGTTGGTATTCCGTTGGGCCTTTTGTAAGGAAGAGAATGATATGAAGTCAAATATTTTATATGACCAAAAAGAAGAAAAAAAAATCAAATATTTTATGGGAAATACTCCATAAAAGAATATGTTCAACATCTTAGTGAAAATATCAAAGAATAATGAGTTGTATGGAGGAGATGTAAAGTTGGTGTAATTTGGATTGTGATCAAACTCATAATGAATTTAGAATTTGGATGGAACTTTGAGAAAGAAAAAAAAAATTCCTCCGATATGATTCTTCGTTTGAAAAGAGAAAAAGAGAGGGGGGAAAAATTCAAAGAAGTATAATTGACAAATTAATTTCCCTTTATCGATTTTGTTTATTTTTTGTTCCTCTCAATTTTACTTCAAATTTTCCTTATTTTTTAAATATATCATTATAAAAAAGAGAGGAGAACATTACATTTGTCCCCAAAATTTTCTTCGCCCTCTCTCGTTCAATTCTCTTATTTTCCTTTCCTTCCACGACTTCCGAACACAACATGACTCTAAAATTTCATTTTTGGAAACTCTTTAGGCTATTTGTTCGATTTGTAACATCGTTGTAACATGAGTGATTAGTAGGCTAGTAGCTGCCAACCTGAAAACATAAGATGTTATTTTACACATATCATAGGAAAAAAAACATTTTGACTTTGCGTAGGATTATGCCCCGATGGAATAAAAATCTTGATCATATCATAGTATTTAATGACTCATTGTGGATAAAATTCTCTAATTTGTTTTGTATCAATTTTATTTCTAGCATCCTCATCTCACAAACGAAAGGCTTATAGCCTAGCGGTTATCTCCTGGTTCTCCCACAAGCGAGACCAGGGTTCGAGCCTCATCAGAGGCATTTGGGGTTTAGGGTTATGGATAGCTTCTCGACCCCCTCTGAAGTAACTCATTAACTCCCCCGCTAACCCCCACCGATATATATCGAATGGCCAAAAAAAAAAAAAAATCCTCATCTCACATCCTTTAAAAAGATAAGGGTCGAGAAAGTTGACTCGATGCTAGTTTTTTTTTTTTGAACGGAAAGACAATATGACTCGATGCTAGTTGATCGTCAAAAATTGTGCTGTACGACCAATTTTCCATGCATGTTGCAGATTTCCTCACAAAGCTTTTTCTAATTGACATTCGTTCCAGATTTGGTCCTTCCCAAAGATAGAAAGAATATATTCGGAATACAAATTGACACACACAGAAAATTTTGAATAATCCCTCAGTCTATAAATAGAGCATTGGAAACCCCATCAAATGTCATCTTCTCATTGGAGCATTGAGTAAAAGATACTTAAAGAAGGAAGAGAGGTCTCACGTGAAGATAAGAGTTTTGTTGAGTAGCCAAGGATGATTTGCCTGCTTCTCCTCCTTAGGGGATCTGGAAATAAATCAAAACCCTTGGTTTGATTTCAGGCAATCTCCTTGGCTAAGTTGACAGTCTCTTCTCTTTCATGTCAGACCCTTCTCTTCTTCCATTGTCAGGAATAATGCATGGTTCATATCATCTTCATCGATACGGATTTTTCGCGTTTCGTGACAATGAGGCAAGAATTTCCGATAAATTTCCGGTGGAAGATTGGTAAGGTACATGCAAAAAAAAAACCCTCCCACTATGTTAAGACTTTTAACAGCATTTACAAAACAATATGTGTGCTATTTCATTTATGGAGGAGCTATTTCTGGTTGCAGGAATCTATTGTGCATTTTTTTTTTCCGGTACTTTGGAAATTGCAGGTATCTATTGCTGCTAATTAACATGTTACAGATAAAAGAAAGACCATGCGACTCGAACAACATTCAAGATTACTGAGTCAGAAATACCTAAATAAAACTGCAATGATCATTGATCATTCCCAACAAAAGCAAAGCTCCATGGATTGAATTTGACACACTTACAGCACAATGCCTAATAAACAGAACCAGAGAAGGAAGAGGAGAATGCTAACAGCAACATAGACAACAACTCATTGGAAAAGAAGGGAGACGCGCAATGTTTTGATAAGAAGCTTAAATACTGATACAGGAGAAATAGATGCTTGAATGAGAAGAAAACTATCACCGTAATTTCAAAAAACGAGATACCTACTTTTGAAATAGAGAAGCCAGGTTTCGCTCAATCTCTTCTTTAGCTTTTCGGTCAAATGGATCATCACCGATGTACAGATCTAAAATCGACCGACAGAGAAGTTTGCTCTGTATATTTCCCACCTCCTTTCCATCAACTACAAAAAATGAAACAAAAACAATATTAATATTGGGTACAAAATATTGCTACTTAAATGATTTGTCATGGTTTTCCAGTAGTGAAATAATACCCTGCTTAGAGCTGAATCATTACAATGACCACAATTGGTACTAGTCTGACAAGAAGAGTATAACATCAGAAGCCAGTGGTCCTTGATCAAGTTCCTTTTAACAGCCGTCTTTCAGAATTTTCATTTCTAGTTTAGTGTATCAAAAATTATTTCCCCTACTTAGTTTTGGAGACTTACATATGAAGGACACAGCCAGAATGATAACTGAGGAACAATAAAGACAGTAACTGAAAGGTTCAAAACGTTTTGCTCGATTGAATCAATGGGTATACCTCTTATATCTGTAATACACAAATTTGAAAACTATCAAGGCATTTTTAGAAATACGAACTCTTACTTGTTGTGCGAACCACACTGCCCAGTTCCCTTGAAAGATCAATTATAGATCCCCGAGGAATCTTGTATTCATCTTTAAACAGCGATGTGAACCTGTTGAGCAGGCCGTTAGGTCAACATCAACGACTAGCAAACCATAAACAATCTACTTCACAATAACACATCCTCTATGATCTTTTCTTATTGTTTCTCATTTACGTTTGAAAATAGCATTACACAAAGATTCCATTACAAGATCTTCCAACAGAAACATCAAAATTAGCGAGGGAGAGGGAAAAGGCAGTGTTAAAAGCGCCAAAAAAGGCCATATATACAAAGAAGAAGCTTGGAGGGTTACGTCTTGTCTGCTATTTAAACAAACATCAAAGCAATTTAAGGCACCTAAAGGTCAACTCAACACAGCAAGCCTTTGTCCCAAATTCCAAGATAATTTACAGTCAGTTACATGTATCCAATTGCTCCGAACCCCAGTTGATTTTCGCAAGTTACAACCACTTAAGGGTCCATGGTCCATCAAAACAGCCATCATGGCAATACAAGGAAAAAGAAAATCAATAAGTAAAACATTTTAAAGATACTAACAGCAATCAAACATGAGAACTTTTCAAAACCAAAAATACTCAAAGACTTAGAATGCAATGATGAATTGATGATATATCTCCAAATCTATATCATCGATCCATAGCAACCAAGGGATGCTATCCTTAGACAATAGGACGACTTACCTTTGAAGCAATTCTTTGTTATCTGATGATTCTGACCCAGAAAATTTTTGTAGTCTGTTTCCAACAGATTCTTCAAAAGCACTACGTACAGAGCGAATGCTTAATTTTCCATAAACTATTTGAAGTCTAACAGTCATGCAAACATCACTATTCTTAAGATCATCAATCAACTCCTTGTTCTCCAGTTCAGAAGGAGATGCTTTTCCATATTTCTCACCAAGAACTTTCTTTATCTCACCAGTATCGGCATAAACACCTGTACATTTACTTCCATTATTATGGGAATATCAAAGAGATGTCAAATGTGCATTTACTCAAATACAAGTAACGCAGTAGGCTAGTAGCAATATAAAGGATATTAAATAATGCAGAATGATGATTAAGCACAATCAAAGTAACTTATGAGAAATAATGCCAAACAACAAGTGTACAGGATAACAAGAGTGCCTTGTATCCTTGTATCCCGTAATTCAGGGATTCCTTTATTTACTTTTTTAATGATATTTTTAACTTTTGAACATATATTAACTCATATTTCTTTTTAAATCGTTTCAATTGTAATCAAGTTGGTGGAATGCGAATTGGAAATCAAGTGATTTGATAGAAGACTTGCATACTGATTGAGCCAGCTCCATGAATGTGGAACTAGCTCAATTCCTGCAGACTTACTTGTAATCAAGATATGAATACCTCTTGAAGGCCACAAATTTCAGAAATGAAATTCATTGGGAGAAGGAAAAGAAGAGCTGGAGATCAGATCAATATATTCTATTTTCGAAGGTGCTTCATTGAAGTCAAATCAAGGTAGAAAATAGAAAGAATTCAAAAGGCAAGAATGGTGCTAGAAGATTATTCTCCAATGGCAAGATTGGTGCTCAAGATTATTGTTTGGCTATATTTTCAAGGTTAAAAGGAGACAAGTGGCAGGACACCGGACATCCATCTCGAAAAAGAAAAGGGAATTAATTGAGCTTAAAAGTTTTGTTCTTTGTTGAAAAAACCCTGCGCTTCATATTGCTTTTATTAATACTTAGCGAGAGTGTTATTTGTGCGAATTGATATTTCATTGGAAAAGGGATTTTCTTTCCTAAAATCTCTGTGAGTGGTTTAGGAGAGAAAATCACTTGGGTTTATGTGTTACTAGCACAAGAGTCGAAATTAATTTAGCTAGGTATTACTAGCACCCGAGTCGAAACTAGTTGGTGTGATCTGGGATAGATTGCTCATTGTAAGGGTTGTCTAGCACTTGCGAAGCTATAAGGATTGTCATTACTGGATACACCGCAGCGAATCCTGAGTTGGACACTTGGGGTGTGGAGTAGGCCGTGAAGTTGCGGACTGAACCACGATATATCTTCTTTGTGTTCCATTCCTGTTTGATTTCTCTTCCCTTCGCTCTCTATTTTTATGACATTTACAGGTGCATGTGTGCTTGAACTAACTTGGATTTATTCCTGCGTTTTCAATTGCAGTAACCTAGTTTTTGGTTTCTTTCTTGATCTGCATAATTGCATTGAGCAGTTCCATCTGCTGCAGTATTTGAACAGAACATATTCTAATATTGCATTTAGTTTTTAAATTCCGCATTGCATTGTATTTGGGAAGCCCAATTCACCTCCCTAGTGGGTTGCTATTTGGACCAACATACGTGACACCCAATTTCGTGTGCAATGTGCATTCCAGTGCAATTAAGGATCAAAAATCGAGATTCTAATCGGAAAATTTAAAGAATCTGAAGAAGGAAATTCGGTACCGAAAGCATAGACATCGATGTTTTTCAAGCCAAACACGCTCTTTCTCCGCACTCCAACTCCAAGAAGTCGCCGAGAATCTCCCAAAACGGACGGAAACGAGACGCCGGTCTTCGGCTCGTTTACCGAAGACGGATCCACGGCTAGAGAGAGAGAACCCCAGAGAGGAGGAGACGACCGATTGTTGTTTCCGTTGGGTGAGATATTGGAAAGCACGAAATTCAAGGCGTCTTGGAGAAATGGGGCGTTTGAGTTTTGGGATACGGCGGCGGCGGCGGCGGCAGAGACGCCGGCGGCGACGGAGAAGGCGATCGCTGAGGCGGAGAGAGAGCGGGAGGGGACATCGGGCCGGGCTTCGACGGGAGGCTTTGGGGGCTGATTCTGAGGAAACCAGAAAGGGAAGCCCATAGTTGTTTTTCTTTGGGTGGAGTTTAGCCTGTTTAGTGGTTGAGTAAAATAGTCGTGCACTTGATTAAGTGTAAATGCAAATGGTGGGCAGCTAGAGCTCTTGATGTCCCATACGGGATAAGGGTGTTGGGCACCACCAAGGGCCAAGACCACCAAATGATTTTTCCTTTTATGACAACATGGGCCACACCATCACATAATAGAAACAGCCCAGTTGGCTAACATTGGCCCAATGGCCCCTCACGAACAGCGGTTACCGGTTCAAATTTTAATACTACTGTACTATTTCTTTGTCAACCCCTACCAAAGAAAGAAAAAAAGAAACCACAACCTCAGTAATGAATTCATTCAATTGCTCAGAAATTCACAATTCCAAACCTCAGTTTACTAACTGAATGCAATATGAAGAGAGTCATGTGGAGAAGGCCATTTACGATGGGGAGTTCTTGTGTTTTTCTGGGCAGTCAAATCAGGCAATAACTGAAACTTGTAACATGTATAAGGCTAGTCAAGTTCTATTTCCAGGAGAAAAAATTCTGGAGGATGCCAAAAATTTCTCATCAAAATTCTTAAGAGAGAAACAAGCTAGCAATAAGCTCTTGGATAAATGGATTATATCCAAGGACTTGCCGGGTGAGGTATGAATGTTATTATGTGATTTGTCCAATTCATTATATATACGGATTAATTGTTTCTGAATCTCGACTTTGGTTTGTTTTTGCAAATTTAAGGTGGGATATGCTCTTGATGTGCCATGGTATGCCAGCTTGCCTCGCTTGGAGACAAGGTTCTACTTGGAGCAATATGGTGGTGAAGATGATGTCTGGATTGGCAAGACCTTGTACAGGTACTTTTAATTTGTTTGCTTTTACTTCTATTAAGTTCGTAACTAAATAACATTCAATTATGGCGCGCTGATGAAATACACAATATATGGTTTGTTGAATGAGTTGATGTTGATTTTTCATTTTTCAACAGGATGCATACAATTAACAACAACAAACTTTTGGAGCTTGCAAAATTAGACTATAAAAACTGCCAAGCATTGCATTTGCTGGAATGGGACACCATTCAAAAGTATGATATTATCCGCAATTTTCAGAATTTTGTTGCATATGTGGAACAGGACCATTGTGACCAAAGTGATATTATGTGCAGATGGTTCACAGAATGTCATCTTGAAGAGTTTGGAACTTGCAAAAAGGACTTGCTTTTGGCATATTATTTGGCCACCGCAAGTATATTTGAACCAAAAAAGTCCAAAGAGCGAATAGCATGGACGAAAACGAAGATCTTGATGGAAACAATTGTATCTTATTTTGAAAATGAGGGCAACTCTATTGAGAATAGGAGAGCATTTCTTCTTGAATTCAGAAATATTAGAAGTAACAAAGACAATATACAAAATTTCCTGTAAGTACAAAATAAGATGCATGGCTAAAATTTTCAAGGACTCTGTTCATAATCGTTCGTATTTCTGGATATTATGTTTGTATTTGGATCGAACATACTAAATCATTCAAGAAAATGAAAAGTTAAAAACACAGTGAACCATGAACCATCTAATATTTGTCTTGTGTTTTACAGCTACAAGAAAATAATACTAGGACATGGACTTGTCCAGATAATGCTAAGAGCCCTAAATCATCTCCTGTTGGAGGCACAATTGAACCACAGTGAAGACATTCACCGCAACTTACATCAGGCTGTAAGTCATATACATAGTACTCATAAACATGGAACCTGTATCCTATTTCCTATGTTTTCCTCTTTTATTATAGGCATTTCACCCAAAAGACAAATTAATTTCATGCCATTTCTTGTCTACTATGTAAAAATGTTTCTGAAGCTCATCAAACCGTGAATAACATAGATGTTTCTCCTTCCTGTTTTCTATTGTTGGATAAAGTGGGAGACGTGGATAATGACATGGCAAGATGAAGGTGACATGCACAGAAGAGAAGCAGAACTCGTAGTGTGCACAGTAAATTTGTTTGCTAATTGTGGGGCACCTGAGAAGCTATCACAACTTTCCCATCCTCGGCACAAGCATCTTTCCGACATCACCAATGACGTCTGTTATCAGCTCCTGCAATTTCAACACCAACAACCAGAGGTAAAATAATGAATCAAGTGATCGAATTTGACTTTTTAGTTCATCAACTATGAACGTATACAGAATCATGTATTGAACGCACGGGAAAACCTTATTCAAAAACCTATTGATTCACATGAATACATAATTGAAGGCATAAAAGTCTCAGTTGATGCCTCCAAATGCCCAAGAATTCCTCATAGTGTACACTGTGTTCCACCATTACGATGCTGTGTTTATGTGGAAGCTCAAATTTTTGAAACCTAATAAAAGAACCATAACAAGATACAAAAATTAACGCTAATCAAAAAAAAAAAAAGATACAAAAATTAACCTGATTTTTTAAATATCCTAAGACTCGTACAAAGAAAACTAGAAAAATAGAAAATTGCCTTAAAAAAAATTAATTTCACAAATCTTTTGCTGCATCAACATTTGAGTACTATATATGTAATTCTAATTACTCCGTTCTTATAATGTGAGCAGATTCATAATCAGGACAAGTGCAATACAACCCTTCAGATCGAATCAGGCATGCAAGAACTAGTGCAGTTAGTAGTTTGTGCTTCATCAGATGACATCGACTCTGATATCAAGCAAACCTTCCTTGCAGTAGCAAAGTCTTACTATTATGCTGCCCATTTCACCACTTCAACTATTGATTTTCACATTGCCAAAGTACTAGATCTTTGAGAGAGTAGTTTGATATTTGTATGAAAAGTGTTAATATCTAGAGCCATTTTTCTATACCAGTGGAGAATAAACTTGATTCCAATAATGAAAAAGTTTTGCTTGGAGGCAAGAGTATATATGCATGCGCGTTGGGCTTGACTAAACTGAGAATGGAAAGAGAGGTGATTCAATGAGTAGGGAGATCTCTTCATTTGACTTAATTAGTTGATGTCCAATTTGTGTGTGTGTGTGGGGGGGGGGGGGGGGGGGGGGGGGAACAAAATTTTGTGGTGACACCTCACATTGGGTTTTTTCAAAAAGATCTCTGCACATTTGGACAGATCACACCAAAAA
>JAXBDA010005805.1:0-23017 GCA_036023075.1 Gaultheria prostrata
AGTGAATAGTGCCTCCCTAAATGGGGGGGTTTTTAGGGAGGCACTATTCATTTTTGTATTTTAGGGAGGGGTTTAGGGAGTTTGTTGGAGCCTAATATTGGGGTTTGGCTCCCTAAAATAGGGATGGAAGCCAATTTAGGGAGTTTGTTGGGCTTGCTCTAAGAGTATATTTGGTATAACAATATTGCTTTCATTTAAGAGACTGCATCCTTTCTATAAATAGAACTCTGATGAATAGCCATAATTTACATTTACTCCATAAAAAAAGGCGTTAATGCCACGAGCTCTCTTTATAGTGCCACAAATATTTACGGCGAAAGACTGTTTTACCCCCATTAATTAAAGTTGTGTGCAATTCTATCCCTTTCCTGGAAATCTCAATTCTTTATGAAAGAGGAAAACCCATAAAATAAAAGAATGACGTTGGTGGGGTATGACTGTCGTTTTAAACTTTGGGGAGATGGTTTGGTAGCTACGGTGCTGGCTCTAAGTTTTTTGAGGCCGAATGCGAACATTATTTTTTTTTTTTTTTTTGAAAAACAAAAGAGAATATCATTAATCTTTGAAGGAATTACCAAGATTAACGGGAACGAGGGGGAAGGCAAGCCACTTCGGACCCAAAAGGAACAAAGCGACTGAATAAAAGACAAAAATACAAAGAGCCATACACCCAAAATATGCGTCAATCCGAAATATATTACTTAAACATCACCCTTCTTACATTTTTAGCAGCAAAATTAGCAAAAGGTGTATACCAATATATAAGGGTATAAAATATCCGGGGGCCTAGAAAATTAGTTAAAATTTGGGGCTAAATGCAGCCGCATTCTTGGCGTATGTCCAAAGTCGGCTCTAGATAGCTATTAAACAAAGTTGGAACGAGAGAGAGCGCGCAAGTCTTGGGTGAGAAGATTTGAAGGGTAATTAGGTCAGATTAATTTAGGAGTCACGGCACAAACAAATAGTATCGCGGCATTATCGGCGTCCGTAATTTCTAAAAATGTGGTACTTTAGCCATAGAATTCATAGGAAGCAACAAATTGCATCTAACTACCAGAAAAATGTAGTCCATGGAAAATTCAAAAATAATACGATAAAATTGTGTCAATGTCATGAAACAGCAAATTCAATCATCCCACTGGAGTATAGGAAAGGGTAGTTCAGTACTATTGAATCTATGGATAATTGAAAATTTTACTAAGGTTGTTCCACTACGTAATAGTAACTGATACAGTAATATTTTTTGGTTTGTCTTTATTCGATTTTTTTTTCGCGTTTGTTAGTTTTGTGTTAAATTTTTCAAGTCTTTTGATTCGTCTCGACGTGAGGAATCTGAAAATTAAAAAATTATGGAAATTACCTAATTTTTTTGGGAAATATTCATCCAAGCTTTTGGTTGAACTAACTTAAGCCGGCTTTCGGTTGGATATTTCCCAACAAAATGGGTAATTCCCATAATTTCTAATTTTTCGATTCCTTAAGTCGATACGAATCAAAAAACTTAAAAAATTTAATGCAAAACTAACAAATACGAAAAAAAAATTAAATGAAGACAAAATCAAAAAATTAACATGTCCTCGCATGATCTTACATAATCAATTCATCTTTAGAAAGTTAACTCCAAAAAGGGTACAAAACGCACTGCATGACCCCAAAGAGTAATGCACTAATGCTACATACATACCTTCCCATTCACACCCCCGCTTATACCCATTTTGGATTGCTGACAAACTCCAAAATGAGTGTGAACAGGGATGTATGTAACATTAATGGACCCGAAATCCAATATAAGGGAAAATTAGCCATAAATAACTGACCAGTTAGTAATATAGAGATTCTCGTGGGCTTATCAGTTACTAATAATTTTCATAACTTGGATCATAATTTTTTTATCTTTATTTGAATTTTTCGATGTTCTTAGTTTTTCATCAATTTTTTGTATATTATCGGTTTGTCTTGACTAGAGAAATCAAAAAAGTAAAAAATTATGATCCAATCTCAATTTTAAAAAAAAAATAAGAATAAGACAAAAATAAGTCAAAAGGACAGATTTTAAATTTTTTTAATTTAATTTTAAAAAATTGAAAGTTCTAATCATAATTTTTTTCTTTTTTAATTCCTCTCGTCGAGATAAACCAATAATGCACAAAAAAATCAAAAAAACTATTTTTTTTAAAATGACAAAAATAAGTAAAAAAGACAGATTTTAAAACTTATTTTTGGTTTTATTGAAAAAAATATTGAGAGTTCTAATCATAGTTTTCTACTTTTTCAATTTCTCTTGTCGAGATAACCCCATAATACACAAAAGACAATCAAAAAAGTAAAAAAATTATGATCCAAGCTCAATTTTTTTTTAAATGACAAAAAAAGTAAAAAAGACAAAATTTTAAATTTATTTTTTGTTTTATTCAAAAAAAATTGAGAGTTCTAATCATAGTTTTCTACTTTTTAAATTTCCGTCGTCAAGACGAACCGATAATACACACAAAAAAAATTAAAAAGTAAAAAATTATGATCTAAGCTCAATTTTTTTTCAAATGACAAAAATAAGTAAAAAGGACAGATTTTTAAACTTTTTTTGGTTTTGTTCTAAAAAATTGAGAGTTCTAATCATAGTTTTTTACTTTTTTTAATTCCTTTCGCCGAGATGAACCAATAATACACAAAAATCTGACGCAACATTTGTAAATGCGAAAAAAATCAAATAAGGGCAAAAACAAAAAAATCAAAGTGACTTATTAGGCCTAAATAAACCATAGAGAAGTTTGTTGGGATGCCCTAATGTGAACGAAAATGGTTGTTACTTGCCATTAACTCATTACCTCCACCTTTGCAACATGCATGCGAACTACTAAAAGGTAATTGACAATTGTATTGAGGCCTGTAGAGAAGTTTGTTGGGATGCCCTAATGTGGACAAAAATGGTAGTTACTTGTCATTAACTCATTACCTCCACCTTCGCAACATGCACAAGAACTACTAAAAGGCAATTGACAATTGTATTAAGGCCTGTAGAGAAGTTTGTTGGGATGCCCTAATGTGAATGAAAATGGCAGTTACTTGCCATTAACTCATTACTCCACCTTCCCAACATGCACAAGAACTACTTCAAGGCAATTGACAATTATATTGAGGCCCCTTTATGCTAAACCACATTTTGACTTTTTGGCTTTTTGGGACTTTTAGTTAATGTATTACAGTATAAAAGAATGATTTGTCTCGAAAAATGCAAATATTCAAAAAAAAAATCCATTAGCAGAACGAGGCTTGAACATTGCCAAGTACTATAATGCATATATATATACGGCCAGCTTCCAGTCAGGGATCCCTGACTGGAAACTTTTGGATGTTTTGAAGGTTTTAAAAATTATTTTTATAAAATCCGAACCGTCCAATGTGTTTAAAATGTGTTTTTAAGGGGGCGAGAAATCATCAAAAAAAATACCGGGAAGGGCTTGATCCAAACAGTTTTTCACAAAACTGTAAATGTACATTAATTTTGAGTTGTTCATTAATTTTGAATACTCTACTTATTTGAGTGGTCTAACGAAAGATTACCTCAATCAGATAATTTAAGTATATGATCCTACAATCTTAATGAAACATTAGATCAAACACTTGCCGTTATCTGATTGAGTAGACTTTTCACAAATTTAGTCAGGAAAATTAATAGACAGATTGGATCATTGGTGAGAAACCCAAAAGCGTGCGCCACAGACGCTCCCTCCATTGGTCCATAGTCAAACTGAGGAAAATTTCTTCCATCGCCGTTGGCACTGTCACTTAGTGCATTATATCCTTATCCACCACATATTTTCTTAAGCCCCATGCATGGAAATATGTGACAAATATGGGTGCTGATGCACTATCACGCTGATGCACTATCACACGGTGTCCGAATAATTGGGTGCCAGTTGGATACCATGTGGTGATATCCAGTGCACATCTCGATCATCCAAAAGAGTTTTAGACGGTTTGGATTTGAGAGAGAAAAATAGAAGAGAGAAAGAGGAGGGAGGAAAAAATCTAGACCGTCCAACAGTATTGGCGCTCGAACACCACATGTACCGTATGTACTAAAATTTTCTCCCGGACTGAACTACTGTATAAAACAGGGCACTTGTACTGATCTGCAAAGATTCCTAATGACGGTATGTTATTTTACTATTTAATATGTGGGCCCTAACTGCCAAAGCATACATTTTCAAAGTATATATAGAGTATATACGGAGTACTATCTTTTTCACCTCTTGAAATAGTAACAAAGAGTGACCCAAAATAGGGTTGTCTTCACTAGCTAGGAGAAGGGGTCACTGCTGTGCACATGGTGCACAACATCGAGCCGTCCGTTGCTCGGATAGACGGTTCACATTTCACCTCGGCACTTTTGTATCCGAACCGTTGGTTATCGTGCGTGCAAGATGAAATTTGGGCCGTCCATCCGAGCAACGGACGGCTCAAATGGTGCACATCACCTGCTGTGCATGGGGCTGCACAGCAGCAACCCCAAATCCCACTAGCTAGGGGGTTTGCTTCCACTTTGAAGGTGTGAGTTTAATTCTCGGTGGTAGACCAATCAGTTGATCACAAGTGAAAGTTCATGTGGATAGTCTTATGTGCACGTCCAGTAAATCCCTTCCTAGCTGCTTCTCACTGCTTTATGTGGGTGTTGATTCCCTGCGGTCAGCCCTTGATAGAATAGTCTCATCCCGTTGGAGTATTGGATACCTTCAATGTTGTAAAAAAAAGAAAGAACAAAGAGTGGAAACACATATCATATCTCTGACTGCAATGAAATAAAATAAAATAAAAAAACCAAAAAAACCTATTTATTATCTCTCACATGCTCATACATGTAATTATCTCCTTGAATTATTAGTGAGAGGGCCACTTTGGAATTTAATATATTTTGGTTTTTGGTAAGTATTTCTAAATGAAAAAGTCTAGGTCGGAAAGCCATTAATTCTTTGATCTGTCCACATTCACGTGCTCAAAAGGGGAAAAAATCAGGCAACATCCAGATCTTCTAATGTGTAGTCTTTGACTTGCCAACCATACTTGGCCCCATTTTTTCCAAATTAAATTGCTTCCAGATTTCAGTGGTCCAAAATCCAAATGTTGGCCATGCCAAAAGATATTTTAATGGACATCAAAAAAATATAGTATCAATTTGCACTAAAAATGTACGTGCCTAAAGACACGACGCTCTCGACGCATCCTTTTTTAAACAGAATGCAAATGAACTGCAATATGAAGTTATAAATCTCATAACTTATGTCTTTCCATTTCTAATATCAATATTCTCCTTTCTTTTGATAAAGCACTCTTTGGGTACCATTTGGGTTTATTCTAGCGTAACCAATGGCGTAGTAAGAAATTTGCACCAGTGGGGCCTAGGGGTGCACACCGGCCCGGTGGCCTGCCTAGCCGGAATTTTTTAGGGTTTGAGATAAAAATTTAGGCCTATAGGATTGGGCCGGGTTAATATTTTAAACTAGATTAGTTAATGGGATGGGTTTGAGAAAATCTTCAAGGCCCTGCCCGAGCCCAACCTGGCCCGAATATAATGTTATTTTTTTGTAATAGAATCTATATACATATATCCGTACTCTCATAGAAAACAAGGGAGAGATCGGATGCATTTTTTTGCATGTCAAGCTTTATGAATATTGGAGAGTTTCATTTTTTGAACACTTTTATTGCCTTTCGACTTTTGAGAGAATTTAATTATTAAAACCATAATGTTTTACGGGATTCTTTTTAATAGTATTATGAGAACATGAAACTTTAAGTATTCCCTGTTGTGAATTGTAATTTGTGATCGTTGCAGTTGATTTATTTATGTTCGTGATACCACGCTTTAGAAAAATAATTGGGCTTGTTTGGCGGGTATGAGAAATAAAACTTTAATTGGACTGGATTTGGGAATATAAAATGAAGCCCGATTCTTATTGGGCCGGACTTGGGCATGCATAAATCTCGTTAGTAGTATAAGCCCAGCCTGAACCCAGTCTGGCTCGAGGTATGTGTACACCTAGTGTGGGCACAATTTTTTTTTTTTTTTTGTCAATCGATAGAAGAGAGATCAATTACATCGAATATAAAGTACAAAGTACCAACCCGGGACACTACATGTGAGAGTCCACGAGATAACCGAGTCCAACAACTTAACCAATACAAGAAATAACCCGTTACAGGGTAGAAATAAAAAAAGAAAGAAAAAGCCCCTGCACGCAGACGAGGAGATTCGAACTCCTGACCTCTTAGTGTGGGCACAATTTACTACATGCGACTTTGTTGATTATTTTTCTCCTTTCTAAGAATTGAAACACCGTGGTTTGTTCTTTAAAAACTATTTCTTCAAGATCCCCATTAATTAGAAACAGTGTTTAGCTACATATGACATTATCTTAAAGAGAAATGCTACGGTACACACTCCCCAAAAATTATTCCATATGAGATTTTGAGACTTAAAATATGAGATTTTGTGTTTCAAAATATGAGATTTTGTGGCTAAGGGCGTACCGTATGCACCCTCATACGGGTAGTCAAAAAATCTCATATAAGTCCACAAAATCTCATATTTAAGTCCACAAAATCTCATATGGTCAAATATGAGATTTAGTGGCACAAATATAAGACATGTCACATCAATACATATAAGTCACAAAATCTCATATGACTAGTTACAAAATCTCATAATCTCATATTTGTGCCAACAAAATCTCATATGGATCAAATATGAGATTTAGTGGCACAAATATGAGACATGTCACATCAATAAATATATGTGACATGTCTCATATTTGTACCACTAAATCTCATATTTGTGCCACTAAATCTCATATGCGTCAAATATGAGATTTAGTGGCACCTAATATGAGATTTTGTGACTTATATATATTGATGTGACATGTCTCATATAACGTGCCACTAAATCTCATATTTGATGCCACTAAATCTTATATTTGATCCATATGAGATTTTGTAACTAGTCATATGAGATTTTGTGACTTATATGTATTGATGTGACATGTCTCATATTTGTGCCACTAAATCTCATATTTGACCATATTTGACCATATGAGATTTTGTGGACTTATATGAGATTTTCTGACTACCCGTATGAGGGTGCATACGGTACGACCTTTCATACCTTTAGCAACAAAATCTCATATTTTGAGTCACAAAATCTCATATGGAATAATTTTGGGGGGTGTGTACTGTAGCAACACCCTATCTTAAATAGCTAAGAAGCGAAAAATTCAAAAAATTTGTATTTCAAACAATTTAAAATTCCACAATTATTTTCCCAAGTAAAATAATTTACTAATTTTTAGTTCTATATAAACGAATCATGTAGCTTCAACACAAAAAGAGAGGTGAAAATGACTTGCAATTAATGATGAGATTAGTTATTGTAATTTTGTAAACACGTGAGTTTGGAAGCGAAAATTTAGTACGCTTGTGTTGGGCTTGGATTGTTCCAAGGATTTGATTACACAATGTCACTCCCTGAAATCGCTTTAAAAATAGATTTGCGGATACGATATCAATGCCATAAAAGACTTAATTGAAACTCTTCCTCACCCCAATTGATTTTAAAAGATATGGTAAAAAAACGATCCAACAACTTAGTTATAAGTAACTAATAATTCAGTGGTCCTCAAACACCGGCCATGGTACCCGACACCCAGCGGCAAATGCCATCATGCATGACCAGTGGGGCACTTGCCATCAAAATCTCTATTTATATCACTGACATCCCCAGTATCTTTGTCAATTTTTCAAAATGTTCTCATGCATAACTTGTACTCCTATGTTTTACATAAAGACCTGTCATTTATACGAGCCCGGCCTTGAGATTTTTGGAGCCCTAAGCGTGATTTAATAATGGGGCCTTTAGCAACTGTATATATATTAGTTGTTCCAAAGTTTGACAAGAATTGCCTGGGGGTGAAGTGGTTCAGTTCATGGAATAAGGCCTTGTATCCTATGGTCGCGTGTTCAAATCTTGGCGCAGGCGCTAGAAGTGGTATTTTTTGATATATTTTCAACAGAATACTTATCAAAAAACGAAGGCGTGAGGATTCGAACACAAGACCACGCGTATGAAACGTAAAGAACTTACCGCTGCACCACAGTAACCGTATGTGCCAAAATATTGAATATTGACATACTAAATATATAATACATCCTACGATTCGGGGGCCCTTTTATTGAGCCAAAAATGGGGGGCCCTAAGCGGCGGCTTGGTGAGCCTATGCCCAGGGCCGGCCCTGCATTTATATTATGTTTTAAGTTCAGTTCTTTTATATTATTGTTGTTTACTATTAGTAAAGATAAAAAAAATTCTGAAACCATGTTGAATGGTGCTCCTACCGGGCTAAATTTCTAGCTACGCTAATTATATATCAGTGTTAACACTTTTCTCCATCACACATTTAGGTGGGACTCATACATTTAGTCCTAAATCCTACATAAATTTATGGTGGAGAAGAGTGTTAGAACACTATATTGTGTATGTTGCAATGTATATCAACTGTCCGCAATAACCAAACTTTATAAATAAAAGAAGCAGAGAGAGAGAGATCAAACCAGGTGAAAAGGGAAAATGATTTCTGCACCCCCTTTTTATTTAAAGAGAGTTTGAAAATCATTTCCAAATGAAAATAGACCAACCATGTCATTTTTCAATATTTGTAATTTTTTCAATTGCTTATATCGAAATGGACAAATAAATTAATCCAACGGCGGAGTAATAATTTTTTCCAGAGCGACTGTTCTTTTTCCCTGACATGAACAACAAATGTCAAAGCAAATAATTCCACTGGTTTGAAGACATGAACAAGAAATTTCAAAGCAAATTATTCCACTTGTTTGAAACAACATTATCTGTTCCTTAAAAGGCTAATATAGGGCAAGCAATGGCTACATGCATGGAATGTACATCTGATCAAATTTGGAAGTTTTTGGGGTTCTTCTATTTTCAGTCTATTGACCGATAATAAACAAATAAAAAGAGTAAAAAAAATGCACATTCAAGTTTATTTTTTATACATTTTAATGCACTTTAACACAATTTTATATTATTTTAATAAATTTCAATATATTTTTTAAATCTTAACGACAACATGTTTGGCTGATTTTATAATTTTCCTTTCCAAAATCTAGACTTGAGGTTGATGACCCCACCCCAACCCCTTTCTTCTGTGCAAAAAGATTTCCAACCTAGATTCTAACCTAAGACTCACCCCAACCTACCTAAGACCTTATCTTAGCACAAATCTTGCATGCATTTAAATAATCATGGAAAATAACACGAATCAATTAAGTGCCCTTAAACCACGGAGGTGATAGCCTGGCTGATAGGCCGGTTGACCCCCACAAAGGAGACTCAGGTTTGAGTCTCGCCCCCGAAGTGGCATTGAGGGGATTTTGGTAGTGCTATACTACTATCAGCTTGTGCTGAGGTGGTGCTGTGGTGACGGCCTGTTCTCACGAACAATAGCTATGGCTCAACAGGACATTCCATAGCGGGTTGGAAGCCTCTATGGTCACGCCCAAGGGGAGTTGCTACGTTGGTCGCCCCCTCCCACCCTTTTTGCTAATAAAAAAAAATAAAAAAAATAAAGTGCTCTTAAGGCACCAACATTTGGTGCCTATTGCCTAGTCTTCAAATGCCATACAAGAAATCAGAATCCACGAACAAGTATATGGAATTCACGGGAATATGTGGTGTTATAGGGTCCTAAAATAACATGTGACAGTGCTCCAAAAACAATGAATAATTACCGAATGAACTATCTTTTGTCTGCATTTCCTTTTGTGTTGTAACATTAAGATCCCGATGAATGTAGTTTCAATTTCAAACTGAAAGACTCTACGAGTGCAAATTTGTACTAAAGACTCTACGCTGTATAAGTAGGTACCGAGTACCAAACTTCATAGAAATATGAATAGCCGGCCGGACGAAAATACGAAAGATGCAAGCCATGATGTCAAGAATAATGCATCCTTTGAATAGACCTTGATGCCAAATTTTCTTCTGAAATCTGGAATAGTCTTGAAGAAAATTTGAGTCACCTATGAGTCCAGAGAATGCGTATACAAAGGGATTTGGAGAAAATTGGTATAGAAAAGACTTTAAAAAGTAGCAGATGCAATTAAAATTAGTCCAACATCTCATCTTTTTCTTCTTTTACTCCAAATTGAGAAATTATACGAAGCAGATGAAATTCTACATAGTAAGTTTCATAATAAAAGTATATTAAACGATTTTGGACCTATTGATCACGTTAATAAACGTAATCATCGCCTCATGTCGCACGCAGTGAATGTTTTATGGGATTCTATGAGGACGATAAGAGGAGGTAACAAGTGATCTACCTGCACCACCCAAAAAAAAAAAAAAAGTTCATCTCTCATGTGACTTTTCAATCTCTAGTAATTCAGTTAAAAAATAAAAATAAAAATCTCAAGTTATTAAAGTGATCTATACCTATTACGAAAACGGGAAAGCGATTTTCCATCATCATTTGCGGAACTCAAAATCAATTTCAAGGGGGTTGCTGCTGTGCAGCGGGTGCACAGCACCTGCTGTGCATGGGGCTGCACAGCAGCAACCCCAAATCCCAATTTCAATGGAGTTTATAAATTCTTTTATGTGGGACCCGCATCAATAAATATGTGATTCAAAATTAGATAGGTATAATAATACTGGGACCCATCACATTTAGTTAGCATATAAATATTGAAACTTTGTGAGACTCATAATAATGTTACAGTCATTTTTTATCATATAAATACATGAGGCATGCTATGTGGGCCCACATCAACAAATTTACAATTTGAAAACAAATGAGTCTTGATAATAATGGGACCCACCTTAACAAAAGAGTAATTTAAAAACAAATGAGTATAAAAAAAAAATGGGACACACTGTATATATAGTTATATATATTTATATTCAAGCTTTATGGAACTCACAATATAACAATATTTAAGCGTTGTAGAAAGTTAAATCCTGCATAACAATATTAGATCAAGGAAATATAATTTGATGGTCACTATAGAGCAACTAATGGAAGCAATCAATATTGATAATGAAGGAGATTGAAGACATTAGGACTCAAAGCTAAAAACATAGGTGCAAAGTAAAGATTATATAAAAGTATACAAGGCGACCGACGTTAGTAATGGAGCAATTAAAACACCTACAATATGTAATATTTTCATCGAGATAATTTTCTTAATAATATGCGGTGATGGGTATCGAGCACATACAGAGCATGTGTACTAAAAAGAAGCCGCAAAAGGAGGCAAAGTAATCCGAAAAAGAATAGGCAAAAAAAAAAAAAAAGTAACACCCTCTCATACGTTTCTCCAAACTTTATACTAGTCAAATACGTAGGATGCTTTGCTCATAATTACCAGAAGTCAAGTAACAATTCTTACATAAATAAAAAGCAAGTTGTTCTCACTTTTCACATTTTTTTAGTCAAATTGAGGAGGTCGTGTAGTCCACCAAATTGGCTTTAAAAAAAAAAAAAACAATTTTTGGTGCTTTTACATTCACAATTCTTGAGCATAATACATTTCCAAAAGGCCACTTTTGAAAAGAATGGCAATACTCCAATTTATGTCAGATATCACAGAAGTCTCCTTTTAGTTTTTGAATCCACCCTTTCATGATACTTTACAGGCACAAGTTTGTAGCCTACTGCCCAAAAAGTCCACTGAAAAAAATGGCAATCATCTCACTTCAGTAACACAACACAGAGTCACTTTAAAATTTTGAATTAATTAAAGGAGGTCATCATGGAGTCCACTAAATTGGCCTAAATGAACGAACACTCTTTGGAGAGACTATTCACCGTCCTTGATACACCGTCACGTGATGCACAGTCCTGCTTCCACAGCCTTTTCCTACCATGTATGGTGTGGGACGTAAATACTTTATCTTGGACCCGATATTAATGTGTAGTAGAAAAGGACTTTGGCGCACTACCTGACGTGCCCCAAGAGCATTGAATACTTTTTCACAGTTTTTGGTGCTTTCTAAGGACAATTTTGTAGCCTAATGCCCACAAAGGCCTTCCTAGATCTAAACTGGCAACAACACAACAAAGAAGCTGACTTGATTGCATTTTTTCTCCTTCAATAACCAAACTTTGAGCAGTCTTTTGACAGGGAAAATAAACCTAGTGAGTAGCAGAATAGGTTTCAATACAATGAGCAAAATCTTCAAGAATGCAGGACCACAAATCAACAATAGCAGTGTCACCATACCAAAGTAGGGTTTACATGTCCCTTATAGCCACATATGTTTCATAGATTGCCATTTTTCTTAAACTCTAAGTCAAGATGTTCGGGCTAGTTTACGCGCATGCACCTCGACTAATTCTTGGAAGACCAATCTCATTGTCCATTAAAGGTGAGCTTCAGTTAAAGCTAGAGCGGGGTAAAACCCAGTATGGATCGGCTGCACAATAATTGATAGGACTCAGAAGGTTTGAACCTGAGTCCATGCCGCGATACTATTCTAGTAGTTTCATCACACAAAACAATTCTTCCAATCTTTCTCCTTCTTGAATCTCAACACTGATGAAATTTCATTTGGTGAGGCCCTAGGATGGGAACAATTTGTGATACAACGAGTCAACAAGGATAGAAAAGAATAAAATCTAACGCAATTTATGGAATAAGATACCTTCCACACTATCTCATACAGCATCTAGAGAAAAAATCTAATGCAACCACTAGATAGAGCAAAATAAAAAATAAAAAAAGCACAAAGGATGAACAAAAAGTGAAGGCCAGCCTCCATATTCTACTCTGAATGATATTCTATAGGACTCTCAAGCCCTTTGAATGAATTTTGTATTACTCATAGAAAACAAAAAAGAGTCCCAAAATGCTCCAAAGATGTTTGCATTACAGTTTCCAGCTGAATGTTTTTGATCTACTAATCCCAAATTATGGAGAGCGAGAGAGGGCTTGTGTGGGTGGAGGGGAATGCGGAGAGGGCCTGGACATGTAGCAGGGGACAAAATAGGGCTGTCCTCTCTAAGAGCCCCTGAAATCAGTAATGGGCTTTTGCAACGGCATCAAAACCCAATACTCCTAGTCCACCCATAACTCTTTAACAGTATGACATTGCTTTGGCATGGCCCAAAGAAGAAAATGTATAGAGAGAGAGAGAGAGAGCATTTATAGAATTAAGGCTCTGTTTTTTGGACATAAAATGTTTTCCTGTCAAATGTTTATCCATTTTCTGTTGTTTAGCTTGATGGATCGACTGTAAAAATGTTTTTCATCATACGGAGGAAAAAGACTCCCATATGAACTTCCCGTAAGTCATTTTCTCAGGGGTTCTCAACAGCTTGCATACGATCTCATTAGTAATTAGAGCCCAACAAAACAGTGCTTCATAGTTTCACATCTGTATGTTTCACATCTGTATATTACAATACAAAACGGTTTTTGTCGCAATTATATTTTTTGTTCCAGTCATTATATTAATTTTTTCCATGTCTCTGCCAACTCTCTCTCTCTCTCTCTCTCTCTATATATATATATCATTTTCCTTCACCGGCCCACCACACAAAATTTCAAACAACATTCTCTCTCTCCCATTTTCGAAATTCCAACCACATTCTCTCTCACTACCTCTCCCTCCCCATCTCTAAAATTTGAAGGACCATAAAGAATGGGTACGGACACGGGCACGTGCACGTGCATCGATTGCTCAAGCCGTACCTTCGGGCACGGGCATACACTAGTATAATTACATTAGGTGCTGCATAGTTTCACATATAATTACATTACATGCATACAAATATATATAACTATTACCCATTTAGTATATTATACTGACATATTATGTATGCCATATAATTACTGTAGTCAAGCTGATGAATTTTGGTAGGATTGTGTGCATTCAATTGCAATATGTTGTTTGCGATGGGATTTTTCCCAAAGGCCAACCAAACGCTGGAAAATAAGTACAAAATTTTATTTTCGAGAAAAATAATTTTACACGAAGAATGTTTTTCGGTGAAATGTTTTACGTTGAAACAATCTGAGCCTAGATGCACAAATTTTGACCAACCAGAATTCTTAAGGGATGAATCATTAGATGGACACAAATATCATTGTCCCAGGAGTCGATTTGAAAGAGAGATTTGAGATGTTCAATTAGAGCCTGAAATAACTATAGAAACATATAGGTTGTCCCAACTACCACTAGGAACCCATTAGTAATCTCGACATCAAGAATATCGCTTGCAAAAACCTCCCATGATTGAACCCAAGAGTATTCTCTCTCTTTCACTCCCAAAATTTAAGTGCTCCAACCAAGCCATAAGTTCTTGTTCCCTATTCATGACCCACCTCGCCTCCCCCATTTCCCTCCTCTGTTTGAGCCTAAGATCCTACTCCTCTAACTTTAACTCCTACTCCTCCAAGGTCAACTTTTGCTCCTCCAACTCTTTTTCCCGCAACTCCAAATTCTGTTGCCATTCCTCCAACCCTTCGATCTTGCCATTTCTTCAGTTGGAGCCCCCCTTTCCCCTCTCAACTTTTGAACGACCATCAACTTCATTTTGGGCTTGTGCCCCTTTATCCCGATGATGAAGTTGATGGTTGTTCAAAAGTTGAGAGGGGAAAGGGGAAGGGGGCTTCAACTAAAGCAATGGAAAGAAGGGTTGGAGGAATGGCAACATAATATGGAAGTGTGGGAAAAAGAATTGAAAAGGGGCAGAAGTTGACGTTGGAGGTAGGGGAGTAAAAGTTGGAGTGGGATCTTAGGCTTTGGGGGGGGGGGGGGGGGGTGGTCAACAAGAACTTATGGTTTGGTTGGAGCACTTAAATTTTGTGAGAGAACAAGAACTTATGGTTTGGTTGGAGCACTTACATTTTGTGTGAGAGAGAGAGAGAGAATTCTTGGGTTCAATCCCGGTGGTAATTAGGACGCCTATATGTTTCTACAGTGCCATCTCAAATCTCTCTTCCAAATCGACTCTTGGGATGGTAATATTCGTGGCCATCTGATGATTCCCGCCTCAAGAATTCCAGTCAGTCAGAGTTTGGTCTTGAAAGTTACGGGTTTTTTCACAAGGGAAATAAGGACGTGCCGGTGATACGCTGCACGACATCATCAAGGATTTGTTGGACTTTAGGGGAACGATGGAGAACGTGATGGGACGGTGGCAGGCGACCAATTGTCTTGGGCGTTTCTTAATCATGAACTGTACAGTCTTCAACCCGAACCCTTTGCTACCCTGGTTCTTGCCAAGAGGAAGGCGTTGTATAATTTCAGCCATCCTCTTTTTTTTTTTTATGCTACAGCTATGGTTAAATTCATCTTCTTGTTAGAGGAAGTATGGAAGAGCAAACCTTAGAGTATAAATTTCGAATGCTTATGACCGTCTAGCCCGGGGCATTGATGCCTCGATGGATGAATTGAATCCCCATAAATAGAGGTTATCCTGATGATCGTCAGTTGGGGCAGCCAATCTTGCGCCGAGTTCTCTACATAAGAAATAGCAAGAAGAGCTCCAGTACATAAGAAATAGTAGCCGTGTTTGAGATACGTATTGTGTCTCTTTTTTCCATTGTATAGATCGTATCGCGATACGTATTGCATCTTAAGATACGTTTGTTGTAAGAGAATGAGTTTCTAATGTTTAGTTTGACGAAATATTTGGAAGAGTGATGGGAATACTTAAAGACAAGAGTGGGGAAGAAGAGTATTTGTATTACACTTGAACTTTAAAACAAGAATTGGATTGGTACAAAATGACTAGAACTCATCCCTATTTATACTACTCCATGAAATATTCTAGTCCAAAAATATTTTCATACAAGATAATCTTTGAGGTAAATTCTAGAACTAAACATATGATTAATTTTCAAAAAAACTGATATTCTAGAACTTGATTTACGAGAGTTTCCAAAAATTAGATATTTACATCTCATTCAATAATATCTTTCACCTTTGGGCTTTATCAATTGGGTTTGTTTGGGCTTTGCTTTCTTATGCCAAAATACTAAATCTAGTTTATGCTTAAATTTCCACCGTTCATAAATGTCATATCAATATGTGTCCATCCTCCATAAATAATACCCCATATTATCTTATCTCCCCTTACTATTATATCCACTCAAAACTCATCCCGCATCCAATTGGGAGGTTACGTTTCCTTTTTCAACCCTTTTTTCTTTCTGGTTTTCTAAAAATGTAAAGATTGGGAATTTAATGTAAAGACGGAGGAATAGGTTAATAAACAACAAATTAAAGTATATAAATGCAATAAAAAAAATACAGTGCCACAAATAAACATAAACGAGATTGATTTTTTAGTATGTAATTTTTCTTAATTAAAAAATACGTGACAAAATCAAAAGTAACTTAAATTCGCATATGGTCTAGTGATAATTACACTCAGTGAAGGAAACGAACCCTGTCCCAATAAATAAGGCTTGCTCTGGCAGCCCAAGGCACTCGGTCCAACCAATCTCGGCCGAGCGATGCTCAGCTAGTCACTTGCTCGGCCTAGGCCTTCACTTGGCCAAGGTACTTACTTGACCAAGGCCTAGCTCGACCAAGGCACTCACTCGGCCAAGGCCCTAGCTCTGCTGAGGCCTTCGGCCCAACCCGTGTTTATAAATGTTCTAGGTCTCGCGGTTGACTACGTTCTAGGTCCCGCGGTTGACCACCTCCTTGGTCCCGTGGCTGTGATTTGTCCACGTGTCATCTTTTCTCTTGGTTCTATGTGTCATATTGAGTATCGCGCTATGTGTCAATCATATTTACCCTCTTTACAATAAGTTATCGCTACTTCAGTGAAGCATGAAATCATGCATTTTATAAACTTAACTTGAGTTGTCCTCGTTTGTTTTGACTCTATTGTTTCACGTTATTGAGTAATGAAATTTCTACCTCTTTATCGAAAAATAAAATAAAAATTGTGTTGTTCTTAAATATTTAAATAGAAACAAATGTGCAATTCAATTTATCTTCGTTTGCAATGTTTACGACTTCCATTTCAAAACGTAGAATACTTGTGGTGGTTAGCTGAGTGCAAATTTGTTCACCCTCACCTAATGAGGGTGAACAAAACCCTCACTCTGATTGGCTGAAATAGTATGGAGTCCACAGAATCAATACATTTTTTGGTAAACATAACATCACTTTGTGGTGGGATCCACATCATCTGTGGTGTACCACATACCATTTCAACCAATCAGAGTGAGGATTTTGTTCACCCTCATTAGGTGAGGGTGGACAAATTTGCACTCTGGTTAGCAGGATAGAGCAATAAATTGAGTCATACTTAGTAAGCTGAACTTAGGTGGCGGACTCAAGATTTTCTTATACTAACATATAATTGTTCTTTTCTTTGCTAGACTATTATTACGAGTGTCAACTTTCTATCCGTAGGAGTCTAACCCTAAAAATTACGTTCCAAAGGAGCACTACACAATCAGTAATTGAGTCAAACCCCAAGGTTACATAATAGTTTATAACTTTAAAATTTTCATAGTTTAACTACAGTAATTCAACATTGGATTTTAATAGCCATCATCATAGCATCTCCAATGATATGAGAAATTTTTTAAAGCCAAAGTTATTTTTTACTTGCTATAGTAGTAATTTGTTAAAATTTTGGCAAAGTTGGTCCATTTTGGTTCCAAAGCTACTTTTTTACCTTAATCCATCACATCCCTTGGATCACTTACAACATTTTGTATAGATTTGAATCAAAAGGCTGGCAAACACACAAATGCTGATGTTGACACAAATGATTGAGCCATTTGTTTTGGCTTGAAATTGTTTCTCAATTTTATTTTCTCTTCTTTTTTTCCCCAAATGACGGAAAGCAAACACGTCAAAAGAGTCAATTCATCAGAAGAATCTATTCATTATAAGTTGTTGGGACAAAAACAAACGGTTTTCGTGTATTTGCAAGATGACTTAGAGTGCTTTTAAAAATTGGATCTATTAATACACTATGTTCTTAAGCCTTAACATGTTTTTTTTTGTGAATTTTATCAACTATTTTCTTATTTATTTTGAGGCACCGTTGAATGGCGCAAACCTTATCTCCTTCCTTAAATGATATTTGTAATAAATGTTATTCTTTGTAAATAAAAAGTAGAAACTCCAAAGGCTTATGCCTTACCACCGTGAAGCCCATGCCTTACCTCATGAGAAGTCAACAGCCTCACCTTGCAGTTTCGCCTTTGAAAACTTTAATTTGAAGCTCTCTCAATATTTAAATGTTTTTTTGGTGAATTCTATCAACTATTTTCTTGTTGGGTAAATTACACTGACCTCCCCTGAGGTTTCTGACTTGTACACTGACCACCCCTACTTTATCTGAAATAGCACTGGCCTCCCCTGTCAAATGTCTCCCCCAAACGGCGTTAACGGAGAGGGGCAGTCTAGGAATTTGGCACTGCCCTTTACACCAGACTTACCATTTCTTCCTCTAGTTACGTTTCTTTGGGGAGAATACCAAACCAGATGTACTGAAAGGGTGAGAGGGGTGAGAAACGAGAAGAGATATGTGTGGTACTCCTCCTGCAGCGTCACTGCCACTGGTGTATGTACTGTACTTCTCGAGATGGCGCGAAAAGCGGAAGGAAAATTCGCGCCAAATCTGTGAGAGTGAGAAGGGTTAATTGCCGCCAAATCCATACATGGAAGGGATTATAAAAGGAGGAGTTGGGGTTTTCATGGCAGTTCCTCAAAGACACTGAATGAATCAAGGGTACTCATGAATCAAAGAAAAGAAGCTTCATTCCCTGGTTCTTAGTCTATTTCAACAAAGAAGAGGAAAAGTAGAGTGTTCTTGGCTCGTGATTGACATGCTCTTGGTATGAATCTGGTTCTTAATCGATTTTCAATTGGAATTATGGTTATTGTCTTAGTCGATTCCAATAGGCTTTTAGGGTTTTTTTTTTTTTTTTGGTAAAACATATATCTAAATTTTTTTTGAACGGCAAAACATATATCTAAGTGTTCGTCAAATTTGGGGCTTTAATCTCATTCGAAAATTGGCTTCAGTTTTTACTATAAACATGGGTTGCATGTGTTTCTTACATCGATTTTTTTTTTTTTTTGTACAGTGCAGCCATGGCTGGAGCACTTTACTTTGATGTTGACGTTCACTTTTGTGGGAGGACGAGTAAGATAAAAAAAACATTGATCCTAACAGATACTCTTATATGGACTTGTTAGACAATGTTATCGAAGGTCCCCTGAGTCAATTACCACCAAATAGGGGTGCATCTATTACACTTTATTGTCAAGTACCTGGGACCTTGGAGAAAATGGTAGTGGGGTGTGACCTAGATGTCTTTGAAATGTTCAAATTGTTTGCTCATACATGTCAAATTGACTTATATGTAGAGTTGAGTGATGTTCTAGGTCCACCAATTACTGCATTCCGTACAAATCCTTTAGATGCAGGTCCTTCCAATGTAATTCCAACAGTTGATGAGGTTTTACATGTTGAACCTATTAGTTCTACGGATGATGATTTTGAGGAGAACGCAGTTGACCTTAGTGAAGAGGAGTTTGAGTGGAGTGATGACAGTGATGATCCTATCTATAACTTTGATAATGAAATTGATAGTGAAGTAGATGGTGGTAGTGATGAAATGTCTGATTATCAATCTGAGGATGATGTTGGGGATACCTCCAGCTCTGATGATGACTTGGGTACTTTTGGTCCTACAACTAAGGCCTTTGATCCAAGTAAATATGGAGTAGAATTCCATGTAGGTGAGCAGGGTAAGATCAAGCTTGCAAAGGGATTGTTGTTTGAAAATGTGGACAAGTTTAGGGAAGCACTTAGGGACTATACCATTCAAGAAGGGTGCACAATTGTTAGGCTAAAAAATGAGAAATCAAGAGTCACGTGTGAATATGATGCACCTGATTGCAATTGGAGAGTTCATGCTTCTCCACTTCCTGATGGGGTTACCTATATGATTAAGTCATACAATGGAGAACATACTTGTCTTAGTGGAAGTAAAAGTGTGGAGGCTAACTCCACCTGGATTGCAAAAAAATTAGCTGTTTCATTGAGGGCTAATCCAAAAATGACATTAGATGCAATGCAGGTTGAGTTGCACCATAAGTATGGTTTGGAGGCTTCAAGAATCAAGCTGTATAGGGCCAAAAGAAAAGCATTAGAAGAAATTGAGGGTAGCCACTGTCAGTCGTATCCATTACTCCCTACATATGCAGTTGAAGTAAGAAAGAGCAACCCTGGAAGTCTAGTGAAAATAGAGTGTCATTGGGTAACTCCCTTCTCTAACCCTATATTTAAAAGGATATTCATAGCATTTGAAGCAATGAGGCCTGGATTTATGGAAGGTTGTAGGCCTTTTATTGGCATTGATGGATGCCACTTGAAAGGGTCATATGGTGGTGTGCTCTTATGTGCCATAGCATTGGATGGGAACAATGGGTTGTTCCCAATTGCTGTGGGCGTGGTAGAATGTGAAAACAAAGATAGTTGGAGCTTCTTCCTTGATCATTTGCACACAATAATTGTAGGTGGTTCACATTCAAGAACTTGGACATTCATGTCTGACCAACAAAAGGTAATCTATATCACATTTGGTTGACTTTATTGTTCAGTCATTTAATAATTTGCACCTGTTTTTTTTTTAAATATGCTGCAGCTGTTTTTAATAATTGCATTCTCACTCTTTTTTTTTTCTTTGTTTGTCAATGTTAATAGGGTTTAGACAAGGTTATACAAAGCCTTGTACCTGAAGCTTCCCATCGTCTGTGTTGTCGGCATTTGTTTGCAAACTTTAAAAAACAGTTTCCTGCATTGTTGCTGAGAAAATATTTTTGGCAAGCGGCAAGAGCTTATAGCTTGGTAGAGTTTAATGAGGCAATGGAGAGGGTGAAGAGTGTGTCAACAGAAGCTCACAAATGGCTATCAGACCTCACCCCCTCTAGTTGGTCTAGGCATGCATTCGATGAGAGGGTTAAAAATGATCATATCACAAACAATCTAGCAGAGTCATTCAACCATTGGGTGGGTCCTCTGAGGTTCAAACATGTGCTGTCAATGTTAGAGGGTATTAGGACAAAGTTGATGACTAGGATACAAAAGAGATATGAAAAGGGGGTAACTCAAACATCCCATGTTGGTGACAATGTGATGAAAAGGTTGGCTAGAGCTAAGGTAGAGGGAAGGAAGTCCACTCTATTGTTTGCTGGAAATGATGAATATGAAGTTCTGGAAATGGAAGATGGGGTTTCAAACACAGTCAACCTAGCTAGTCATAGGTGCACATGTAGAGAATGGCAAATTTCTGGAATTCCTTGTAGGCATGCAACATCTGCTGTGACACACAAGAGGGGGAATCTAGAAGAGTACTGTGATGATTCATTTTCTAAAGCAACCTACTTGAGGGCATATGGAGGCATGATTCACCCTATTCCTGACGAGGTTGTGGGAGTTTGTTGGTGGGGACATAGTTCAACCTCCACCTCTTAAAAGATTGTCTGGGAGACCAAGGAAGAATAGGAGGAGAGAAGCAGGAGAACCAGAAGCTGGAACCAGTAATGTGAGAAGGGCTAACACTCTGAAATGCTCTACTTGTAAAGAATTTGGACACAACAAGAGAACATGCCAAAGAGCTCTTGTAAGAAGAAAAACTACACAACCACCACAGGTACATTAATTTTAGTGAACTGTTTTTGGATATTTTGGCTTCTATGCTAAGTTATCTTTAGGTTTGTGTATTAATGCTTGTGTGTTTTGTTTTCCACAGGGGGGTCAACCAACACCAGTTGGTTCAGTTTTTTCACCAGGAGGTACATTCTCTCAAACCATCACCATCACAGGTGATGCAATTGCTTTAGGTAGCAGTCAAGTTGCAACAAGTTCTGTTAGGGTAAGCAATCCTAAGGCCTTACTCTAAAAAACAATCATAATTTCATTTGTATGTAATATTTTTTCATGCCCTTATTTCCCTTGTATAGGTTGGAAGAGGCAAAGGAAGGGGTATGGGTTCAAGGGGAGGGAGAGGCAGGGGTTTAAGTGGAGGGAGCGGGAGGGGTAGGAGTAGGGGAAGAGGCAGGGGTAGGAATGGGAATCTCTTTGAGGTATGGTCCAATTTTGGTGACTTTTTGTTACTACTGAGATCAATTTTATTTACTTATAATTGTTTCCACATATTACAGAGAGAAATGCCTTCTGGACAGAGCTCCAGACTTGGTGACCCTAACTGAGATCAAGTTTGCACCAGGTACCCAGGTTGTTTTGTCATATATAGCATAGTAATGTGGTTAGCATAAATGGTGGTCTAACACTATTATTATACTTTTGATGCAGATGGCCTTTTTTTTTGTTTTTTGGTGGTATCTGGTGTTGTTAGAAGGGGGAGACAAGAGAATTTATGCACAAGACAAGTGAAGTGAACATTTTGATGACCTGCTACTATGGGTTTTTGACTTGCTGCTGTGGGTTTTTTTTACCTGCAGCTATGGGTTTTTTTTTCTTTCTTTTCTATGGGTAACCTAGTCATGCTCATACCACATCTATCTTTTTGGTTGGTTGGGCACACACCAGACACTTTTGCTTTGGGTATTTTTTGTTGATGTTGGTTTTTTGTTAATGGGACCTAGTCATGCTCACTCCACATCTATATTTTCTGGTTAGTCAAACAAGCAGCAAATACTTTTGGTTTTTTGTGGCCAAGTTAGTTTTTTTTTGTTGCAGGCAATGGGCTTCTTACACATGCCATATGCTGCACTGTGGGTATGTGGGGATACTTTTTGGGAAGTCTAGTTTGGGATTTTTGGGTCACATGCACAAACAGTTAAAGTGGCAAGGATGTTGAAAATAACCTCTCTTTTTTGGTTAATATGCAAATATGCCAACCACAGGTGCTCATTCTTTTGTTATTTTGTTGATGGGTACCTCTGGTTCATAGTTTAGGTGGTACGGGTGGGATAAGTTTGACTTTAAAACTT
>JAXBDA010005806.1:0-23008 GCA_036023075.1 Gaultheria prostrata
TAAATGAAGAGATAATTTTGGGTGGAGTGTCTCCAATAATTTTTATGTTTAGAAAAGGGTAGTTTTGTAACTCTATTAATTTTTGGAGTGCCTGCATCAAAAAAGGGAGCCCCAAAATCAGCTTCCTAAAAGTAATCGTTAATAGCTAATTATTGGGGAAGTAATTAAAAGAAATTACTTTTGTGACAGAGCTTCAAAAGAGGGAAATATCAAACTCATGATCTCCATTCTCCCCTTATATCTATCATTTGGAAAAGATGTCCCCAATATTTTGTCGTTGATCACATTCAACCAATATATTGATGACATGTCACATATTTAAATGAACTCCTCTCCATATCGAGATGATCTCTCCATACCTCTCCCTACTCCTAATTTTCATTCGCATCTGGGTCTACAACTATAATCTTTTTTTTTTTCACGGATTTACAACTATAATCTGAACTGTTCATCTTGTAGAACATATGCATAATTAAAAAGTCAACACAAAATTTAGTACGATTGGATATCAATAAAGATGCATATAAGTTCACTTTGCTTTGTAAATAGTAAGATTTACTCCGTTCCTAATTGTCAGTCCCTCTTGGAGATTCTTATTTTTTTTGAAGTACATATAACCAATACTCTTAAAATATATAGATATAATGACCATAACATTACTCTTAAAACGAGATGCCCATAAGAACACGAAAAAACCAATTCCAGGGAAATCGACAATTTTGTTTGTCAAGTGAATAAGTGGAAAAGAAAGACATCTACTTTTACAATTCCATTCCATCAAAATCTTCTCTCTTTCTCTCCCAATTCGCGCAATCTCCATTTTTTCTGTCCATTGATATGTCGTTTTCGTACCAAAAATATAATTTATAAAACAAGGAATTAACTATTATTCCGAAGAATAGTGGTTAAGTCTGAGATCGTCCACGGGGAGTAAGAAGCTAAGTTACGGTACCTTCAATTAATTTCTAATTTAATTCTGAAAGAAAGAGTGGTTTGGATTTGAATTAATTAAACTAAAATAAACTAGAAAGCGATTAAAGTTTGAAAACAAGAGAGAGAAAGGACTAGGGCTTCGATTCCACTTTCCCCTTGCAATATAATCGAATAAAATCTAAGGTAATTATTCAACATAGAAAATAGGATTATCGCTAGGGCTTGCAATCCCCATCGACAATCGTCAAGTGGATTTACAGGATTCATACACCGTAAATGTTCTCTCAACATAGCGCGGGTCGTCTCACCGGACTTAACGGGCGGCATGACCTGTCTAACGTCGTATAACCTATCTCAGAGACTATCCGGAATACAAACACAACGATTGATAGGAAAAATATGCTCTTTCATAAAAATGATTATGAATCATCCCAAGTCATATAATTATTGTTGAATAAAAACCCTAGATATTAAACTATTACATTACTCGGAGAAAGTTTCCTCGTTATCCCAGTCGAAGAATTTAGCCGATCATGGTGGATGTGCTCTTAGCAAGGTTGACTGTGCTGCTCATAATTCCCGCCGTGTTGCTACAGCTGTCGCTTGTCTCTTATGTGCCGCAGCAGCTTGCTGTTTGTTATGCGTGAGAAAAAGTGATGCGGCTCGTGATATCAAGAGATCCATACGCTGCTGCATTTTATAATCTTTTTCAGTCGGTTAATAGGGCTGCTAATAGGGCTGCACGAAAGCCCTTCCCATTGTAATGTACTGGGCCCATTTAGAATTGGTGACTAGTAGGCCATGGTCCCACATGCAAAACTTAATTCACAAACCACGTGCTGCCAATCTCCACATAGAAATATGATTCGGTGCTTTGGCTTTTGTTATCCATTATAAGCTGGGCTCCATTTCTCAATTAATTGGATCGACACCGACTTTGCTCTGATCCCAAATAATATATAATTTTATGCTTTTAGCTCCAAATAAGATCAACGTGTTCCGCGAGTCCCTGAAATAAAGAAAATGAGTATCAAGCTCCAATAATATACTAGATGAATATAATAAACATAAATTAGGGTGCATTAATAGGCATATTTACGCCCCTATCATCCCTGCTCTCGGCCACCGTGACACTTGATGGGATTAATGGCCGTGAAGCTCCATGTAATTGCCATTGTGCTCCTCTGTTTCACAGCAGTCGCCGCCCGGAACCTCACGACTTTCACCGCTACGTACGGATCTTTCAATGAAAGCTATTACTACGATATATTCCAGCTGGGAACTCAGCCACCATCTCCAATAACGCGCTCCTACTGACCGCAGACTAGATCCGACAGGGCAATAAGGAGATCTTGGGCATGCCAATCGAAAATCAGTACAGATGAGTGATGTTGAAACAACCATTCAAGTTGTGGGAACAAGGTTACAACAAAACCTCGGACAGGGTCGCCTCATTCAACTTATACGCGTTGGATAATACCACCCTGGGCGAAGGGCTGGCCTTCGTCCCAGCCGCGGACACATACCCTCCTCCGTTAAACAGTTTCGGTCAGTATTTGGGCCTGACCAACATCAGTACCAATGGCTTGCCGGTAAATCGCCTAGTAGCTATCGAGTTCGACACCTTCAAACAGAAATTCGATCCCGATGCTAACCACGTGGGACTCAATATTTTTTTTCCCGAAGAGCTTGGGACTCAGGTGAGGTTTGGCCTAGGAACGGAGCCAGGAATTTAACTACGCAGGGACGAATTTGTTTTTCAAAATACATTTAGGGGTGAGCCTTTGTAATTCATAGAAAATAATTTTTTTTCCTAATTTGGCCTAAAAAATAAACTAAACTTTTTTTGCTTTTTGGTGCTTGAAATATTTGTACTATTGTGTAAAGTATAACAGAACAAGAAACCCTAAGCAGTTTCTCTCTCTAAATCTTGAAAGGAAGATATTTTCTCATTAGTTAAATGAAATGAATCTGAGTTACAATACTTATACAATTGAAAGAAGAGATACAAGAAATGAACGTAAAGACTTCCAGCTGGCATACATGCCATCAACTACAGGTAACAACCTAACAAACTAATAACCACGTGCACCACTCACGCACGTGACTCACTAGCACTTGACAAAGTACAAACTCTTTAAGCACTAAAAAAAGTAAAAAGTTTAGTTTACTATTTAGGCCAAAACAGACATCAATATAAATAGCATCCTGTTAATGCCTCTTTGACCCAACTGGGAATTCAACTCGCTACTCGGGGCGGCGAGACCAGGTTTTACAATGCCTGGGTCCACTACGACGGGGTCAACAAGGACATTGAGGTGTACATTGCACGACAAACCGAGATTGATGGGGAGACGCCCTCTAGGCCCGATACCCCTGTCTTGAAATTGAATCTTGATTTGAGAAAGGTTTTGGATCAGCACTCGTACTTCTTTTTCTCAGCATCGACAGGAAATAATGTGCAGCTCAACTGTGTCTTGAGATGGAACTTGACTGTAGAGTCTTACCCATACCCAGAGGAAAAACACGTTCCATGGAAAACGATTTTCATTGTAGTCGGGGTCGGGATTCTGCTGCTTGTGATGGTGGGAATAATGATGGGCTGTTATTACACAAAAAAGAAGCGATCAATGACAAAGTCTAAGTCCAACGTCTTATTGGGGGACTTGAAGAGATTGCCAGGAACTCTGAGAGAGTTCCAATTCAAGAATTTGTAGAAGGCTACTAACAACTTCGACGAGAAGAAAATGTTAGGTCAGGGTGGTTTCGGTGTAGTGTACCGAGGCCACATGCTGAAAGAAAATTTGGAGGTGGCCGTCAAGTGGTTTTCTAGAGAAACTGTAAAGGGCCAGGATGACTTCTTGGCAGAGCTCACCATCATCAATCGTCTCCGTCACAAACATCTCTTCCGACTACTTGGTAGGCCTTTTTTCAAGTTCACAACTTTTGCTTCTTCAATTTGCCACTTGTCTTCCTTTAACGGAAGCAGTGATTTATCGCATTGACTGGTAGTTTAATGCTTCATTCAATTGAAATCTTGCTGCATGAACATTCGATCAAGATACAATACTCATGACTACAACAACTATGGTTTTTGTGGGCAATTTTTTTGGCAAAATCTAAAGTCAGGCCAATAGACTGATACTAAAAACACTCTTTAACTAGTAAGAGTGTATCTTTAACCGGTAAGAATATACTCTAACCGGTCACAGAGTGTTTTTAGTGATAGCCAAACGGGCTGACACTAGAAAGATCCAAATTTTTTTGGTTATGAAAGCTTTATTTTACGTTGCAAACAACTGTCTGTAAATGTCATAAGGGGATTAGGAAACCATTTTTTGAGTTTCCCCTAATGGTCATCTATATTCCGTTCCTATTGTGTAGTTCGTTGCTGGAAACTTAACTTAGGTTACAATAAAGGGTCCTTTTGTGTTGTCAATAAGCTCAAAAAATTACAAAAATATACAAGCCCCCACCAATGAAGCTCAGAGATGAGTATGTTGTTGAGGAAGCTCAGAAAATGCTGATTTTGGCTTTGGCATGTTCTCATCCGATAGTAGGCGAAAGGCCTACAACTGAGGGAATTATTCAGATCATATCTGGTTTAGCTCCGGTGCCTTATGTGCCGCCATTCAAACAAAATGCATCAGCAAAGAGCTCTCGGCCAGTGACAAATTTATTACTGTGTAGCTTCTTTTGTAATGTGAAACCAATTGTTTTTTACTTTTCAAATTTCAGCAATGTTTAATGATCATAGAGGAATGATACAGTACATGAAAAGTTTTCCCGAAAACATCGAGAAAAGATAAATGAATGGTTCAGATTCGCTTCATTTATCTTTTCTGAACGTTTCAGGGAAATTTTTTCTGGATCCGAACATTTTTTATGATCATATTTGAGTAGTGTACTCTAGCTGGTTGTCTTCTTATTAGTTAATACTCCCTCTGTCCCAATTTGTTTGCTCGCTTTGGGAAACATGTATTTTGTGGATGTTAAAAAATGTACTTTCGTAAAATATTTTTAAATTTTTTTACACCAAATTAAAGTACTCAATGAGCACTTTAATTTGGTATAAAACAAATTAAAAAATTATATAGAGAAACATATTTTGTTGGGGTTTGAAATTGCACGTATTCCTATAGTGAGCAAACAAAATGGGACGGAGGGAGTAATTTTTTTTAAATTTTTTTTGGACCAATTAAATTATGTACGGAGAATTTTAAAAAAAATGCAAAATCTAAAGTCAACCCAATTACCTGACACTAAGACACTCTTTGATAATAGTGTCTTTTTACATGTGAAATGTACCTGTAAAAAGACACTATTACCGGTAATAGAAGCACTATTACCGGTCAAAAAGTGTTCCTAGGACTGAACTAGAAAGATCCTTACAAAAATTATACTCTGCTGTATAATTTATTCGTTATCTAAAATTACACGTCTAGCTCTTTGTAATAGACTAAAGTTATAAAACTAATGTATTTGCATAAACTAAAATTATAAAACGGATGTACTCTTATTAGGCCATCTCCAATAATAGAGTTAAAGGCACAAATTAATCAGCAATTAGGTCAATTAATTATCATTTCCCCCCAATATTGTATAATTAGGGTGGAACTAAAGTGTCCCAGGTCAGAGAAAATGATAGTTCATAAATTAACTTAACTGTGTAGTGCACAGTAGTTTCCCAATTTTAGGTGAGAGGTAGGAAATTAACTCAAATTGGGTCATTGCTTGGAAATTGCCCCTAAAATTGGCTTCTTCTTCTTTTTAATTTTATCATGCCTCTAAAAAGATCTAAAGTTCAAGACCACGACCAAGTGGTTGGTTTATTGGGTCAGTATTTGAATTTGATTGCTCGATGCTAGGGTACAAGTTTCCGTGGCCGTGAGATTAAATATACACTTTCATTGCCATAGCACACGGTGAGACATTAGAGCTTATTTGTTAGCCGGATTATTTGACTGGATTGACAATTTGCTTGGACTAACTAATCCGGGCTTAGAGTGCTTAGAAGGTATACTATTTAAATCTAGGAACTAAATAGTCCCTTGCAGCTGGAATATTTATATCCACGCCCAATCATGTATAAATATTCCCCTCCCCAATTATTATGCCTTGCAAGTTGCAACCCCCAAACTTGGAATTTGGATATTAGAAGGAACTTTGAAGTTTAAACAAGTGTTTTGGCTTAATAATCAAGTAGGATTATTTCTTTGTTTTTTTTTGTGTGTGAATTATTAGTTCGTCTTGAGAAGATGAATCTAAAAAGTAAAAATTATGTCCGAAACTAAATTTCTTTCAACATCAATAGGCGACTGATAAAGTAAAAAAATAGACAAACACTTTGGGATGGATTAAGTACTATTTTGCCCATACGTTAAAAGAAATCGTTAATAGTCAATTATTGGGAGGGAATAATGAAAATCACTTTCGTGACAGAACTTCAAAGAGGGAAATACCAAACTGATAATCTCCCTTTGTAGATTATTTGGAAAAGATGTCCCCAATATCATGTGGTTGATCATATTCAACCAATATATTGATGACATGCTACACGACATTTAAAAGGGATGAACTCCTCTCCATACCCCATCTCTGATCTCTCCATCTCTCCCTACTCCTATTTTTATTTGCATCTGGGGTCTACAACTATAATCCGAACTGTTCATCTCGTAGAACATATGCACAATTAAAAAGTCTACACAAAATTCAGTACGATTGGATGTCAATAGAGATGTATATAAGTACACTTTACTCTGTAAAATTGTAAGGTTTACTCTGTTCCTAATTGTCAGTCCCTCTTGGAGATTCTCTCTCTTTTTAAAAGTACATATAAACAATACAACTACATCACATCTCAAGGCGTCATTGAGATGTGTACCAAAATCGGAACTACGGAAGAGTATGAAGAGATGAGATATAGAGAGGAGCTCATTGGCACATTTAAAATATGGTTACTAAATATACAGATCAATATAATGACCATAACATTACTCTTAAAACGAGATGCCCATAAGAACACCCTGATTTTACTCTAAAATATCTAGGAGGACAATTTCCAAGCAATGTGGCAAATGGAAACGACATTTTTGTTTGTCAAGTGAATAAGTGGAAAAGAAAGACTCTGCTTTTACAACTCCATTCCATCAAAATCTTCTCTCTCTCTCCCAATTCCCGCAATCTCCATCTTTTTCTGTCCATGTTCTCGGCCACCGTAACACTTCAAGGGATTAATGGCCGTGAAGCTCCGCATAATAGCCGTCATGCTCCTCTGTTTCACGGCAGTCGCCGCCCAGAACCTCACGACTTTCACCGCTACATACGGACCTTTCAATGAAAGCTATTACTACGATATATTCCAGCTGGGGAACTCAGCCACCATCAGCAATGACGCTCTCCAACTGACCCCAGACACGGCCCAGAACAAAAAGGCGATCTTGGGCTCGGCACTCGATAATCAGTACGGACGAGTGATGTTGAATCAACCATTCAAGTTGTGGGAACAAGGTTACAACAAAACCTCGGACAGGGTTGCCTCGTTCAACTCCTCCTTCCTCTTCAACTTATACGCGTTGAACAATACCACCCCGGGCCAAGGGCTGGCCTTCGTCCTAGCCGCGGACAAATACCCTCCGTCAAACAGTTTCGGTCAGTATTTGGGCCTGACCAACTTCAACACTGATGGCTGGCCGGAAAATTGCCTAGTAGCCATCGAGTTTGACAACTTCAAACAGGAATTCGATCAGGATGCTAACCACGTGGGACTCAATATAAACAGCATCATATCTACTGTTAATGCCTCTTTGACCCCACTGGGAATTCAACTTGCTCCTCGGGGCGGCGAGGCCAGGTTTTACAATGCCTGGGTCCAGTACGACGGGGTCAATAAGGTCATTGAGGTGTACATTGCAGAACAAGCCGAGTCTGAGGGGGAGACGCCCCCCAGGCCCAATAACCCCGTCTTGAAATCAAATCTTGATTTGAGAGAGGTGTTGGATCAGAACTCGTACTTTGGTTTCTCAGCATCCACAGGAAATAATATGCAGCTCAACTGTGTCTTGAGATGGAACTTGACTGTAGAGTCCTACCCATACCCAGAGGAAAAACATGTTCCACGGAAAACAATTTTCATTGTAGTGGGGGTCGGGGTTCCTTTGCTTGTGACTGTTGGAGTAATGATGGGCTATTATTACAGAAAAAAGAAGTTATCGATGACAAAGTCCCAGTCCAACGTCTTATTGGGGGCCTTGAAGAGATTGCCAGGAACTCCGAGAGAGTTCCAATTCAAGGATTTGAAGAAGGCTACCAACAACTTCGATGACAAGAAAAAGTTGGGTCAGGGTGGTTTCGGTGTAGTGTACCAAGGCCACATGCAGAAAGAAAATTTGGAGGTGGCTGTCAAGTGGTTTTCTAGGGAAGCTGTAAAGGGCCAAGATGATTTCTTGTCAGAGCTCACCATAATCAATCGTCTCCGCCACAAGCATCTTGTCCGACTGCTTGGTAGGTCGTTTTTCAAGTTTACCACTTGTTCTTCAATTTGCCACTTGTCTTCCTTTAATGGCAGCAGCGATTTATGGCATTGACTGGTAGATTAATGCTTCATTCAATTGAAATCTTGCTTCATGAACATTCGATCTAAGACACAAGACTGACTACAACAACTATGGTCTTCATGGATAAATTATTTGGGTTATGAGAGCTTTATTTTAGGTTGCAAACAACTGTCCGCAAATGTCATAAGGGGATTAGGCAACCCTTTTTTGGGTTTTCCCTAAAGGTCATCCAAATTCCGTTCCTGTTGTTTAGTTCGTTGCTGGAAACTTATCTTAGGTTACAATAAAGGGTCCTTTCGTGTTGTCAATAAGCTCAAAAAATTACAATAAAATATAGGCCTTTTTACAGTTTTTAATACAGTACTTTCACACACTTCAATACACAGGACAATACATTTTTCCAATTTAACAAATAACCAATGGGTTATTTTTAGCATTTTCTTACAATAAATGTGTTCTTTAAATGGATCACTTTTATGAACCAAGTTGAAGAGTATTCCAAAACCACATCATTTTATCTGTGAGAAAGAATATTTGGCAACTACTCCCTCCGTCCTTTTTTAAGTGTGTTACCTGGGAATTCCAATTATTTTTCTCTCACATCAACTTTTACAACTTTTACATCTACTTTCCATTGCTTACCCTTATCGATATAATAATACCCACTAACTTTTTAAAAAGGAATCTACTTTTAAGGGCAAAATAGGAAATGTACCCACTAACTTTTCAAAACACATACTTATTAAGGGACAACCCAAAATGGAAATGTATACACTATAAAAGGGACGGAGGGAGTATAACATTTCGTAGGGAAAGTGTTTTACTTCTATGGACCAAATTGAGAAGTACTCTTTTCGTGTATGTGGCAGGATGGTGTCACAAGAAAGGAAAGCTGCTACTTATATATGACTATATGCCGAACGGTAGTCTTGACGCACACCTATTCCCCAAGACATCAGACAGGAAGCCACTGAGCTGGGCTCAACGTTACAAAATCATATCTGGGGTTGCTTTGGCCCTGCAATATCTCCACAATGAGTATGACCAAAGGGTGGTCCATCGGGATCTCAAGGCTAGCAACATTATGCTGGACTACGACTTCAACGCCCGACTCGGGGATTTCGGCCTTGCCCGTGCTCTGGACAAAGAGAAGAATTCATATACAGAGGCCGGGGGCGTTGCCGGCACACTGGGCTACATTGCGCCTGAATGCTTCCTAACAGGCAAGGCCACCCAACATTCTGACGTTTACGCATTTGGTGTAGTATTGTTGGAAATAGTTTGTGGCTTGCGACCTGGAACAAGGATCGATGAGTTCCATTTCTTGGTCGACTGGGTCTGGTCCAAACACCGGGAAGGTCGGATAATAGATGTTGTAGACGAGCGGCTTGGAGATGAGTATGTTGTTGAGGAAGTTCAGAAAATGCTGGTTTTGGCTTTGGCATGTTCTCATCCGATAGCAGGCGTAAGGCCTACAACTGAGGGAATTGTTCAGATCATATCCGGTCTCGTTCCGGTGCCTTATGTTCCGCCATTCAAACCGGCCTTCGTATGGCCATCGATGCCCTCTGTGGAAGAAGATTACATTAGTACCTTGTCCGGCACGACGGAGTCAAGGTCCTTTCCCACGACCCACTTGGGATCAGGCTTAACTCCAAAATGCATCAGCAAAGAGCTCTCGGCCAGTGACAAATTTAATATTGTGTAGCTTCTTTTGTAATGTGAAACCAATTGTTTTTTTTTTTTTTCCTTTTCCAATTTCATCTATGTTTAATAATCATAGAGGAATTATAGGGTACATGAAAAGTTTTCCCGAAAATATCCAGTAAAGAGAAATGAACGGTTCAGATTCATATCATTGTGAATTTGAACCGTTCATTTACTTTTCCTGAATGTTTCATGGGAAATTTTTCATGGATCCTAAATTTTTTTATGATTATATTCGAGTATTTTACTCTGGTTGGTTGTCATTTTATTCGTTAATAAAAAAAAGTTTAAGAATTTTGTTTTTTAAGAATTATACGCTGCTGTATAATTTATTCGTTATCTAAAATTACACGTCTAGCTCTTTGTAATAGACTAAATTAAGTTATTAAACTAATGTATTTAAGGAGAGAGGTAGGAAATTAACAAAAATTGGGTCATTGCCTGGAAATTGCCTCTAAATTGGCTGCTTCTTCTTTTTATCACGCCTCTAATTTGGTTGGACGACTTTTGATTCAACTGTTCAACATTTTCTCCAACTGAAATGTCAGCAAAATGTAAAGAATTATAAAGAGAAGTCCACACGTGTTGAGTTTGGTTCCAAATCAATCATTTTGTTCAGATGTTTGTTTGTAGTATATTAGCATCATTTAGTAGACTTTACTTGTTTTCTGGTAATCTTTTTAGGACTTTTAACATAAAATTTGACTTTTATTTTAACACCAGAAAATCGAAAACAAGAAACAAAAAGGTTTTGAGAAAAACTTAAAAGATCTAAAGTTCAAGACCACCAAGTGGTTGGTTTATTGGGTCAACATTTGAATTTGATTGTTCAAAGCTAGGGTACAAGTTTCCTTGGTCAAAAAAAGTGGTTTTTTTGTTATGCTGGTTATTTATTTATTTGGTCCCCAAAGTATTGATCGTGTCTTAATTTAGTCTCTAATGTATAAATTGCTGACATTTAGTCCCTAATATTTCAATTTTATACAAATCAAGTCCTCAACACTAATTCCGTGAGACCCATCCGTTAAAATGAGGGGCATATTCGTCCTTTTTCTCACCCCAAAATATCTTTCAAAGAAAATGGTGACATGGAGGAACTGAAGAATGTGTTCAACAGATTCGACGCAAACTGCGATGGCAAGATCGAACTGGGTTGCTCTGTGTTGCATGGGGAGACTTTACTATTTTCTTTCCTGTGGCACGAACTTAATTATATTGCATCACCATCAAAATATCGGACAATAAGGTACATCAATATATAAGACTCTCCCTTTATAATACAAGGTCACCAAATAGGACTAAACTGGTGCTCTTCTTTTATATACTCCATCCGTCCCAAATTTCTTATCCATTTTCACTATTCACAATATTTCAAAAAAAAAAAAAAAATTTTAAATGTAGAATGTTATATATTCAATATGGATCTCGTTTAAAATTCTTGATAAGTCCTATTAGATAAAAATTTTAAAATTATAAAAAATATTATAGAGTGAAAAATATAGGCAATCAAAAACTGGCAGGCATGCAAAAAACTAGACAAAAAATTCGGGACGGATGGAGTATTAGAATTAGAATAGAGGTCCCCAATATCATGTAGTTGAGCACATACAACCAATATATTGATGACACCCACATGACATTTAAAAGGGATGAACTCCTCTCCATACTCTTAATTTTTATTTGCATCTCGAGTCTAAAACTATGATCCGAACCATTCATCTTATAAAACAAGTATTGAACTACAAGTCTACAAAAAACTCAGGTGCGATTAGATAGCAATAGATATTGAAATAAATTATACTTTATTCTGTAAATTGAAAGGTTAAACTTCATACTCCCTCCATTCCTAATTATCAGTTCCTCTTGCAGATTCTAACCTTTTAAAGTACATATAAACATTACAACTACATCACATCTCAAGGTGTCCAATAAGATGTATTGTGTGCTGAAATCGTAAGTACATGGGACTATGGAGAGACGGGGTATAGAGAGGAGCTCATTCTCATTTAAAATGTGGTTACTAAATATAATCACATAACATTACCATAAGAACACCCTGATTTTACTCTACAAAATCTAGGAGGACAATTTCCAAGCACTGTGGCAAATGGACAATGACAAAAACAGTTCTAGCGAAATCGTTATTTTTTATTTTCAACTAGTACTAAGTCTCTTCAGAGATGCTGATTTTATGTATGAATCTAGTAACTGACGTTATTTGCGACATGCCATGTCTGAGTTGGGGTGAAACATATCGATTGTATTGTGCGTTTCTTGTTCTCTATTTAGATGATTAGTTTGACTTTGCCCAAGATCTTTGTAATGAATTTTGTTTTGTAAGTGCTGTTGGGCTATCATTAATATAATTTTTTTTTTTTTTTGCCTGTTAAAAAAAAGTCAAAGGGGGAGGGGAGAGAGACTGACTAATTGGTCAACAAGTCAAGTCCCGCATTTCTGTTAAAAAAAAAAACAGCAAGTCCAGCATTTTACAATTCAATTGCATCAAAATCTTCTCTCTTCCTCTCCCAATCCCCGTATCCCCGCAATCTCAATTTTTCTGATCTATGTTCTCGGCCTTTTGATATGGAGAAGCTCCGTATGATTGCAACGGTGCTCCTTTCTTTAACGGGGGTCGCTGCCCAGAACCTCGAGACGTTCACCGCTTCATACGGACCTTTCGATTCCAGCTACAACGGTGTAGCGGATTTGGCTAACTCAGCCACCATCCTCAATGGGTTGCTCCTATTGACCCCGAACTCGGCTGACCAGAAGGGCTTGCTGGGCATGTCACTCCAAAATCAATACGGACGTGTGATGTTGAAACAAAGATTCAAGTTATGGGAACAAGGTAACAAAAAAACCTCGGAAAGGGTCGCCTCATTCAACTCCTCCTTCCTCTTCAACTTATACGCGTTGGATTACACCCCAGGCGAAGGGCTGGCCTTCGTCCTAGCCGCGGACACAGACCCTCCGTCAAACAGTTTCGGTCCATATTTGGGCCTGACCAACTTCCACACCGATGGCTCCCCGGTAAATCGCCTAGTAGCCATCGAGTTTGACACCTTCAAACAGGCATTCGATCCTGATGCCAACCATGTGGGCCTCAATATAAACAGCATCATATCTACTGCTAATGCCTCTTTGACCCCACTGGGAATTGAACTTGCTCCTGGGGGCGGCGAGGCCAGGTTTTACAATGCCTGGGTCCAGTACGACGGGGTCAATAAGGTCATTGAGGTGTACATTGCACGACAAGCTGAGTTACATGGGGAGACGCCTTCCAGGCCCGATAATCCGGTCTTGAAATCGATTCTTGATTTGAGAGAGGTTTTGGATCAACACTCGTACTTTGGTTTCTCAGCATCGACAGGAAATAATGTGCAGCTCAACTGTGTCTTGAGATGGAACTTGACCGTAGAGTCCTACCCAGAGGAAAAACATGTTCCATGGAAAACGATTTTCATTACAGTCGGGGTCGGGATTCCGCCGCTTGTGATGGTGGGAGTAATGATGGGCTGTTATTACACAAAGAAGAAGCGATCAATGACAAAGTCCAAGTCGAACGTCTTATTGGGGGCCTTGAAGAGATTGCCAGGAACTCCGAGAGAGTTCCAATTTAAGGATTTGAAGAAGGCTACCAACAACTTCGATGACAAAAAAAAGTTGGGTCAGGGCGGTTTCGGTGTAGTGTACCGAGGCTACATGCAGAAAGAAAATTTGGAGGTGGCCGTCAAGTGGTTTTCTAGGGAAAATGTAAAGGGCCAGGATAACTTCTTGGCAGAGCTCACCATCATCAATCGTCTCCGTCACAAACATCTTGTCCCACTGCTTGGTAGGTCGTTTTTCAAGTTCACAACTTTTTCTTCTTCAATTTGCCACTTGTCTTCCTTTAATGGTACCAGTGATTTATGGCATTGATTGGTAGATTAATGCTTCATTCAATTGAAATTTTGCTTCATGAATATTCGATCTAGGACACAATGCTGACTAAAATATAGTCTTTATGGATAAATTGCTTTGGTTCTGAAAGCTTCATTTTGCGTTGCAAACAGCTGTCCGGAAATGTCATATGGGTATTAGGCAACGATTTTCTGAGTTTCCCCCAGTGGTCATCCCAATTCCGTTTCTATTGTTTGGTTCGGAAACTTATCTTAGGTTACAATAAAGGGTCCTTTTGGATTTTCAACAAGCTCAAAAATTTGCAAAAAAATGCAGGTCCCAATGCACTTTTTACAACTTTAATACGGTACTTTGACATACTTCAATACACATTTCGATACCTTTTTCGAATTTAACAAATAACCAATGAGTTGTTTTTAGCATTTTCTTACAATAAATGTGGTGGTCTTAATGGATTACTTGTATAAACCAAATTGAGGTATTTCAAAACCGCATCATTTTATCTCTGAGACACAATATTTGTTTGCTAAAACATTTGGTACAGGAAGTGTTCTACTTCTATGGACCAAGTTGAGGAGTACTCGTTTTTTGTTTGTAACAGGATGGTGTCACAACAAAGGAAAGTTGCTACTTGTATATGACTATATGCCAAACGGTAGTCTTGATGCACACCTGTTCCCCAAGACATTAGACAGTGTGCCACTGAGTTGGGCTCAACGTTACAAGATCATATCTGGGGTTGCTTTGGCTGTGCAATATCTCCATAATGAGTATGACCAGAGGGTGGTCCATCGGGATATCAAGGCTAGCAACATTATGCTGGACTTCGACTTCAACGCCAGACTTGGGGATTTCGGCCTCGCCCGTGCGCTCGACAAAGAGAAGAGCTCATATACGGAGGCCGAGGGCGTGGCCGGCACACATGGCTACATTGCACCGGAATGCTTCCTAACACGCAAGGCCACCCAGCAATCCGATCTTTACGCATTCGGTATAGTCTTGTTGGAAATAGTTTGTGGCTTGCCACGTGGAACAAGGATTGATGAGTTCCATTTCTTGGTCGACTGGGTCTGGTTCAAACACCGGGATGGTCGGATAATAGATGTTGTTGATGAGCGGCTCGGAGATGAGTATGTTGTTGAGGAAGCTCAGAAAATACTGATTTTGGCTTTGGCATGTTCTCATCCGATAGCAGGCGAAAGGCCTACAACTGAGAGAATTGTTCAGATCATATCTGGTTTAGCTCCGGTGCCTTATGTGCCACCATTCAAACCGGCCTTTGTATGGCCATCAATGCCCTCTGTGGGACAAGATGACATTAGTAGCTTGTCTGGAACGACGGAGTCAATGTCCTTTCCCACGACCCACTTGGGATCAGGCTTAATTAGCTCCAAAGTGCATCAACAAAGAGCTCTGGGCCAGTGACAAATTCAATATTGTGTAGCTTCTTTTGTAATATGAAACCAATTGTTTTCTCTTTTCAAATTTCAGCAATGTTATAATGATCATATTTGAGTACTACTCTCGTTCATCTTATTTGTTGGTACTCCCTCCGTCCCAAATTTATTGTCCACTTACGGGTATGCGTGTCATTTTCAATTGTTTATATCTCTCAATCTATAATATTTTTTACAATTTTAAACTTTGTTTAATAGTACTCGTCGAGAACTATCAAACGAGACCTATATTAAATATATATAACATTATACGTTAGAAAATATAACCAATTTTTTGAGGTGTTGTGAATAGTGAAAGTGGATAACAAATATGAGACACCTGTATAGTTGATGTACTAGTCTAACACCACGGTTAATACACTGTTGGAATATTTATTCACAAACTAGACTAATTTACATATCTTTTCATATAGCACATACAAATAAGTTTCACTTTTTATAGTTTCCTGTCATTTTAACTACACCATTGGAGATGGCCTTATATAGCCAGTCTGACACAACAATACTAGAGATTTGGATATTCGAATCCAGCATATCCCTCCTCAAGTATTCCAGACATGCATCGTGGACGAAACTGACAACAAACACATCTCTGTTTGTATACCACTTGGAGGAGAAATTTTTGGGTGTCGAGCAGTTAACGTAGCGATATTCGAGCGTGCATTCCGGCCATCCAAAAGTGTTTTAGACATTTCGGATTTCTCCAAAACCCTTCCCTTCTCTCTCAAATCCGGACTGTTCAATGTATTTTCAAATAGGGATGTACGCTTTTGGTGATGGAGGAAACTCGTGATCTTCTTGCAGCCAACATTGCTAGTGTGGCCTTCCCTAGGCCTTAGTTTGTTTTCCTTTTTCTGTTGAACATGTGAGGGGATTTTAAGAGACAATAGATCTTGAGCCAATGGATCTGTTTGATTGGGAGGAATTATCTGATCAGGATAATTGAGAATATTCTCAATGAGAGATTTAATAGGATTCTTCTTGGGAATAGTGTTTTATACCAGCGAATAGTTTATGCATGTGAAGGGGAATCACCACAAGTATTATTACACCAACGATATCTTGTTCCTTAAGCATAAGCCACTTTTGGAGAAATTTAGAGACATACGAGCATACGACGAGAAGGTAAAAAAAAGCTTTATCAAAGAAGAACAGAGATCTCGCCGAACGTCTATTGAGTCTCAAACCTGATTACATACACCCTGGATGTGCTTATGAGAGAGAGGTTTGTCTTTAATGTCTATTTTCTTAATACAGCCTTCCTAGCATCTATGAAGTCGTTAGCTACAATTTACTGTGTTTGGCAGTTTAGGTACCCGAGTTTCATTGACGCGTTAAGGGATCTGGATGACTGTCTGACTATATACATTTGTTTGCTGCACTGCCTGCTGTAGTGTTATGTTTGAGAAATTGAAGGGTCTTTTGGACCACCCAAACGGATCGAATGCCAGAATCCCACGCCCAAACAATTACAGACTCTCCTAGACTAGCCCATAGACTACAGACCTCGTACCATAGGCCGCGGCCCCACGAATCCCGAGTCTCAGCCCCGGCCCCAGACTCGTCGAGGTGTTTGATGAAGGCGAGCGCGCGCATCCCTTAACACAACTTGATTTTTCTTAATCCCCACAATGAGACAATTCTTATTCATCTTCAAAATGAATTTTGTTCATATTTAGGCTCATCAAAATATTCGAATAAATCTTTCATTTTTCCAACACGTTTTCTTGATTTGTTCATTTTTCCAACACCTTTTCCTCGATTGCCACGCCCTCGACCTCTACCTTATTGAGAATCCCCCCTTGCTCTCCTTTATACTCATTGAATGCCATCTTGGATTGAGGAGCTTGCAACAGGGGACTTGAGGATGCCTTCTTGTTGATCCTTTGTTCATGAATCTCCAAGGTGGCCATGAGTCCATCCACGGTCATGGTATTGAGATCATTGGATTCTTCAATTGCAACGATGACATGATCGAACTTCGAGTTGAGGGATCGAAGGACTTTCTCCAAAATGCGCACATCTTCCATTTTTTCACTGTAGCGCTAGATTTTATTCACAATATGTAATATCCGAGTAAAATACTCAGAAATTGACTCCATTTCGAACGTCATCTTGGATTGAAGAGCTTCCTCCAGGGAACTTGAGGATGCCTTCTGTTAGACATATTTGATTTTGATTATATTATGATAAAAATGATTTCTTAAAACAATATTAAAATGTCTTATTGTTTTAAATCCAACTTAGAAAATAAATTATCTTAACATTTCTTTTGGCATCGAAATATAAACAGCCAGTGTACTTAATAAAATTCTCTTTATCAAATACCACTTGTATCATGGTCCACGTGCAATTCATTTCTATAACAAACCCATGGTCCAAAATGATAGATGGAGTATATACAAAGGAAAATTTCCTGTTCCAATCTTGTCTTTTACATGGTCCATGAAAGGATTTTTTCTTAATGACCCTTATCATTTTCAATTTGGCAATTAGTCCTTTGGCGGCATTAGAGGATTTCTTTATGTGGCAAAATTTCAATTTAAAAGTGTTCTGCTTTGTTGACTTTGGGAATTCACAGAAAAGGCATTCGGACGTTGCATACTTGCATATATGGTAATGCATTGAAAAAATCAAAGACGAACGTGGCAATGTATAAGGAAATGTAAACCAAGAAATTACAAATTTATCCGCAGGTGATGTGATGGCTTTGCTGGCAGCAGTCCCGTGGAATAGGGGAGGTGCTGCGCAGCATGCTGTGCAGTCAATTCCGGCGCCGCGCCGGTATTGTTCCAACGATCGGAGACGTCCACCGCGTAGAGCTCGTCGAGTATTACATGTGTACCAAAAATCCACTCGATCGGATATCGTTAAGAGCCTCATCGGCGCACAAATAACTTGAAAAAAATAGGTTCAATGGTTTTCATCCAATGTTTTAAGTTTTATGTGTTCCGATTTTTTCCAACACATGTATTCCGATGAGGCATTTAACTATATCCAATCGACTTGATTTTTGGTACACTCGTAGTACTCGACGAGCTCTACACGGTGGACATCTCCGATCGTTGGAATGTTGACGGCGCGGCGCTGGAATTGGCTGCACAGCACGGGGCCGGGCTGCGCAGCACCTCCCCCTGTTCCGTCTCAAATGTGTTTTGTCTTACATATGGGTGAATGAAAATTTGATCCCAAATTTGAATAAAAGATACAGTCATAACCACATCTTTTAAGTTCAGATAACTGCATATTGTGAATCCTGATAATCACATCTGATCCCACGTAGGCTTAAAAAAAAAAGATATAGTCCAGATAACCACCTCTTGTAATATAACCACCTCTTATGATTTTTAGATCTGGTTATCTGCGCCGGCGACTTTTTTTGGCGAAATCCAATTTCCTGCAACTTTTCGGCGCCGGTGAACTTTCCAGCGCCAGTGACTTTTCCGGCGGGAGTTATTATGTATTAATTTTAATGTGAGGGTATATTTGTCTATTAAAAATAGAGAGTGAACCTTACACATTAGATTATGCAAAAAAGTGGAAAAGAAGTGTTATGGAAATATGAGGTGGACTAGATATGTTGCTTAATACCCTTATGACATTTTCGGACAGATTTTTGCAATATGAAACCAATTGTTTTTTTTTTTTTTTTCAAATTTCAGAAATGTTATAATGATCATATTTGGGTACGTACTATACTCTCGTTCATCTCAATTGTTAGTAATAAAAAATTCAAAAATGTGGGACACCTGTATAGTTGATGTACTACTCTAACACCGCGGTGAATATTTATTCACAAAACTAATTTAAAGATCATGTCATATAGCACATATAAATAAGTTTAACTTTTTCTATTATTTTTCTGTCATTTTAACTACACCATTGGAGATGGCCATACGTAGCCAGACTGACACACAACGACGGAACTATCAAGGGGCTACTCCCCATTTGGAAAATCTCTATAATCATCTAGGTTAGTTTTTTTCAAGCACCAAATTAGTTTACATGGTCGGCCTCACTGTAATCCCTATAATCTGTGTTTTTCACTATTTTTACCTCTGTTTTGTTGATATTTTTATAGCTTTTTGGTGATGTTTATGTTGTTGTTTGTTGCTCTGGTGCATGTTATTGCTATCTTGGTGTTTGCTTTCAAAGTTTAGGCTTGTATCCTCTCTTTTTGCAACATATCATATGTATTTTCTTTGCTGGTCAAAAAGAAAAAAAAGAGCACCCAGATATTGTGTTTTGTTTCGATTATTATTTAGACATTTAAACATTAAGATTTTGAAACTTAATAATTAAAATCTTCTTGTTCATAGTTCGGCCCCCTTGCATATCAAATTCTAGTTCCGTCCCTGCTGACACAACAATACTAGAGATTTAGATATTCGAACCCAGCATAGCCCTCCTCAAGTATTCCAGACATGCATCGTGGACGAAACACTAGGAGTTGCAATATGGGGATACTAACTTCTGGTTGATAAAAATGCTGGTCATGGCACCCACAGGTCTTCGGTTTTCGACACTAGATACGTGCTAGAGTTGCCCAAAGACTTCATAAAACACTAGGAGTTGCAATATGGGGATACTATACGTATATAAATGCCCCCACCTCCTTTTGTGGGTATTCCTTAATTTTTCTTGTAGAAAAGCAAGCACATAAGGCCATGTACTTTTTGTTAGAGATGTTAGATGAAGGATGTCAAAGACAAACTTGTAAAGAGGAAGAGGTTAGGAAATAGGAGAAGTCAATGGAACACTCAAATGGCCATTACAAGATCCTTAGTTATACTACTCGATGGATGGTTCTAGGCTCAAGATATTTCTTATGAATTATTTTTTTTAACAGTAGTTCAACATGTAACTAATTTATGACTTTTAAAAACAAAATATACTTTTGATCGGAACAGTTCACCTCAAAAATCTCGATGAGACGAGGCGATATGCGACAATTTAATTTCATCAGATACTGATAGAGAAAGTTGGTTTGATTCTTTTTAAAGAGGGGCCATCTTGGGCCATAAGTTGGGTCATTGCTTGGAAATTGCCTCTGAATTGTCTACAGACAGACACATACAGTCTACATATAGATGTCTAAATTGGCTGTACCGTAGGTGCAAAATTCGGGAGTCTCCGCAAAACTTGAACCTGTTGATGATGGAACTTGCTTCGAGGCATTTTATGGTGTCGCTTTCCGAAAACAGTATTCGCCCCCACCGTTTGGTATGCACCGGGTTGATAGCGAATCTATTTGCGGATACAACGAAGCCCGATCGAAAGATCTTCTGCCTGCATCCGCACAAACGAAGGACAAAAAGAATACTGAGTCGAAAATGTGATCGAAAGAACCAAGGATTATTGACACCGTTTCTGCACAACAACGGTGCAATAATACAAGAAAAAAAATTCTGTCGTAATTTTGGCAGAGTAATTATGCTGAAAAATTCAGTGTTGAATTAATGTGATATGGGTTCTACTTATAGACCCACACGTCCCTATTCACTAAGGATACAACTCTTGGTGAATAGCCTTTAAGTTGAGTCACAACTTTCCAATGAACTGTGTTGTTTCTGAATTGATACCCCTCACAGAACCCTCTCGTACTTTTCGCGAAGGCACCAACGGTATCAATAACTTAATCAAAACGCCACATTGCAGCCACACAACCCCCCACTGCCACGCTCACGCACGCGCGTGCACGGTGTTGTCCATCGGTCACGCCGGTTTGTGCACGATGCACCACGGTCCCAAGCCACATAACACAATGTGAGCTTGATAGAAGTGCTCCTAATTATATACCACTCGAACCTTTCCTAACTAGCTAATGTGGGACAATGCCAAAAACACTACAAAAAGACCTTTCTCAAAGCACAAGAAATATTTGATAAAAATCCAAAAACAAACCCATTTTATTTTGACAATTCCAACATGTAATACTGTTTTATTCAACCGTTCAAAATTTTCACCAAACGAAATGGTCAGTAAGATGGAAATACTTATAAAGAGAAGTCCACACAAAGATTTGGTTGATCCATCATTTTGTTCAACTGTTTGTTTCTTGTACTTATTAGCATTTTTAATCGGCTTTATTTATTTTTTGGTAATTTCTCAGGACTTTGATGACAAACATTGACCTTTTTTTCAACAAAAGAAAATTTGAAAAAAAAAAAAAAAAGTAAAAATATCGAGAAAATCTATTCGAGATAATTTAAGTTACAGACCACCAAGTTCTTTGTTCGATGAGCAAGTATTTGAAGTTCTCGCTCAATGTTTGTGTTTAAGACTCGATAGCTACTTGGTGAGAATCGTGGGAGGCTTGAGACCTCAATCGAGGCTTTGATGTAGCTGCAGTGCGGTGGTTGATATTGGCAAAAACCAACGGTCAAAATGGAGTAGTCTTTTGTTGCATGAGGGGGTTTTCTTAATTCCTTTTGCTCAATTACGTGAGGAGGGCAACTGGTCTTGTAATTGGACTGCAAATGTGTCATTGCAAGGAAAATCGCCTCTGAATTTATTCGACAAACTGTTCTATACTTCTATTTAAATGTTTCAAAATTTTCTCCCATAGAAATTGAAGGTCCAAATGGCAACCCAAGAGGAGGTGAATTGGGTTTCTCAACTATAATCACAATATAAAAACTAAATGCAAGACTTAGTAAAAAAAAAAGTGATATAGCCAGTAGATACTGCAAGCTCAGGAAATTGAGAACTGATAAAGGTTATGAAATTGAACTAAATGAGATATTAACACAAAAGCATAATGCAACTATGACATAATCTGTTAGTGCAATTTTAGGTTCATATATAAAAGCGCCTTAAACAGAGTGGTAATGCAATTTAAATATGCCAACTGGAAAATAAAGAGCGTAGGGAAGATGAAATCAAACATGAGGATTTTATAGTGGTTCGGTCCGCAACTTCACGGCCTACTACTCCACTCTCCAAGTGTCCTACTCGGGAATTGCTGCACTATCTCCAATAGTAATTATAACTTTCTAGCTTCGCGGGTGCAAAAAAACCTTTACACCGAGCAATCACTCTGAATTCACTCCAACTAGCTAAGAATGCGGCGCTAGTTAAACCTAACCCAAATGATTTTTTTCTCCCTAAAAATCACTCACAAAAGGACTAAAATTTACCCACAACCATGCTACTTCTTTTCAAAAAGGGCTTTTTTTTAACCGTTGAAAATTGGAACAAGAGAGATTAACGTATTGGAGATAATGATTGTTGATAAGGATAAATCGACCACAAGGTCAGCTCGCCCTCGATGAGCCCAGCCCAGTATGGAGAGCTCGGTCAGAAAGGGAAAATAGTGGGAAGCTCGGTAAACATCCCAAGGACTGGGGAGTAAAGGTGTACCACCGGAACCAGCAGGCCTAGCTCGGCTATGAAGGGCAGCTCAGACTGCCAGATCTGAACTATTGGGAGGACGAGGACAGCTCATCCTAGCAG
>JAXBDA010005807.1:0-23001 GCA_036023075.1 Gaultheria prostrata
TACGCGCCATTTTTTCCCCGGCCAACACCCAATTTACTCAGCAAAAGTTTACTTTCCCCGAGCAAATTTATTTGGCCGGCTATAAAGACCATTATTGGCAGCCAAAATATGTTTACTCGGTAATGGTATAGACATTGGCGAGCAAATCTATTTAGTCAGGATTTTTAGTGGCCAATGGTGTAATCTCTTGTAGTGTTTTTATTATATATAATTTTTTTAAATAAATATATAAAAGTTTATTTCTTTCCAGTGACTGCTCTTTCTATTTTCTTCTTGATGCTGTATATTATCATCTATTAACTGTACTAGTGAAGTGTTTGTTTCAATATTGAGTTTGGATTTTTAAATGAATTGATGATTTTTTTAAGAATAAGTTGAAAATCCGTGGACAAATCCGGAACCGATCTGTGACTCGCGGATCGGATTGGAACCGAACCGTGAGACTTTTGGATTGGACACGGATTCTATTTTCAAAAAACCGTGACTCGCGGATTAGGATTGGATTCATGCCAATCCGAACCGATCCGGACCGTGAGCACCCCTACAGAACTGCAGACGATGAAACATTATTATGGAGAAAACAATAGGAATTTTGAATTAAATACTTAATCAAACGTATTTTATTTTTTTTAATCTCTGATCAAGTTATTTTTGTTCATTACTTCAAAGTCTATGCTTGCGGTTCAATTTCGTTGGGCTTAGTCTAAGAAGTATTATAGCTTTTATATTTAAATTGCTAGTGAAATCTTATAAGCTCAAAGCTAATGAAATTCACTAGGTGGTTTTTACCATTTTACGTGTTCTGAAAGAGCTCCCAAGTGAAATTTACGAGCTCAAATTAAATGAAATTCACAAACTCAAAGTTAATGAAATTCACTAAGTGATCGTTGTGTTTTAAAATCTAGTGAAATTTACAAACTCGAAACTAATAAAATTCAGTTATGTGGTTTTTAAGTAGTTTTGAAATTTCACTAACTTTTGTGAAATCTAAAATTTCACTTACTGTTGTGAAATTAGTGAAATTTCATTAGCTTTTGTGACATTAGCGAAATTTTAGAATAAGTGAAATTTCCACTAACTTTTGTGGTCGCTGGGCAGACGTGGGAAGGAGTAAAATGTAAATTTGTTTAGTGAAATTGCACTAATATATGAAGGGTAAAAGGATAATCTGCTCATGAAATTGTCATTAGAGATTAGTTAAAAACTGAGTCGATCCTTAATGGAAATTAAGATACATTTTTCTATCCTTAATGGTAATTTTCTACTCCTGTTTGAACATACTTCGAGCTAGCCCAAGCCCACCTAAAATACAGGCTAGGGCCGGTATGAAACCCAAAGATCTATGCGGGCAAAAAGGTCTCTTTGGGCCTTTACCTTGAACCGTCCAGGAAACCCATCAAATGCATGGGTTCTCCCTCGGGCGGTTTGTAAACACGTTCGGATCTTATTGTTCAATTTCAAACTAGGGAGTAATTGCACTTTCAGCTATTGAATTTTAAATTCTTTTCTCTTTGCTTTTCGAAACTTTCAATTGTACATAAGAATATTCACAAACTATCAAATTTCTAGCCCAAGTACAATCGACAGTTTCACTTCAAATTACCAACATGAACCATCACATGAAAGTGAAAGTGAAAGTGAAAGTGTGAAGGGAATTATAACCCTCAAAATATAAGACAAAAGTAATATTCTATTAGCTGACTCAAGACAAGAACCTCTTGTGTGAAACCATCTCCCATTCTCAAGTTTTTTGCGAGCTTAAAGGTGAGTTTTCACAATGGTATTTTTTTAAATATTCTTGAATTACAAGTAGTTAAATTAGAGAGTCGCAGTCCATAGTTAATGGACCAAGTAAGAAGTTTAACTTACGAGTGTTGAGCGGGTACCACATGGTACCCATGCGCGCGATCCGGGTCGTTCATTTCGGTTTTGGACAATCCGGATCATGGAGAGAGAAACAGGAGAGAGAGAGAGAGAGGAGAGTGAGAGTTTCGATCTGAGCCGTCCAATACACTTTTGAACGGCCCCGATGCAACGTTCGGATTCCAGCTCGGTCATGTGGTGCCCATTCGGTACCCAAAAAATTTCCGAGTAGTAGGGAGCATTTTCGTTTACTTTATGCTCTGTTTGGAACTTATGGAAAGTGAAGGAAGAGAAAAGAAAATGATTTAGAAGGAAAATGGGAGAAAATGAGGGGGGAAATTTTACTGTTCATTTAACTTTATTTAGATATTTTCTCTCATCTTTTCTCTCCCACCAAACAAAGGATGAGAAAAAATTTAAACTTTCTCTTCTTTTCCCTATTTTCCAAACAGAGCATTAAGGGTTAAATGTATAATTAACACACAAAAAATGTTCGCATCTTCTCTTAAAAGTTCCGAAGCCTCGGTTCATTCTTTCCATAGACCATCCCCCCTTCTTCCCCTCCTCCCGCCATACTCTCTCCCAAAATCAACAAAAATGCTCCGCCTCTGTACCAGATACCGCCGCTGCGTAACCCGCTTCTCTCTCCGCCGCTCTCTCTCCTCCTCCTCCTTCCCTCCGCCGTCACACTCCGAAAAATCTTCTTCCATTGAGTACCCCCAGGATCCCAAAAATCCCCAACAACTCTCTCCCGCCGTCCTCCGCCACCATCTCTCTCCGTCTCTCTCTCCTACTCCTCCTCCCCCCTCTTCCCTCTCTCGCACCTCTCTCTCTCTCCTCTCAGCAACCCTACTCTCCTCCGTTTTCCTCGCCTACGCCCTAACCACAACCGACTCGGATACGAGACCGAACCGCAAATTGGACCACATATACTCCGATCTCGAACACGCGATTGACCGGTCGAATGATTCTTTTAAACGGATTTTGAACCGGATGAAGCAGACCGGAGTGGCGGCGACGGTTTTGTGGAAGTCGTTGAGGTCGGTTTTGTCGTCGGCTAATCACGAGGTGAGGTTAGGGTTCGAGTTTAGGGTAGCGGCGTTTCTGGCCGACATTGCTGCGGCGAATGCGGGACGGAGGGCTGCGATTGTTGGCGCCGGTGGCGGTGCTGTGGTGGATTGGTTGCTCGAGACGGTGGCGGTTGTTAGGGATAATTGTGGGACCCAGGCAGAGGCGGCCAGGGCGTTGGCGTACTTGATTGCTGATGGTAATGTGAATGAAGCGGTACTTGGGAGGCCGAATGCTGTGCCTAATCTGCTTAGGTTTATTTTCTCTTCGCAGCCTCAACGGTCGAAGAAGGTGAGCGTTTCTTTTGATTTCTCTCTTTCCCCTTTGGATTGAGGTATTTGATGAGAAAAAAGAAAGAATTAGAGTTTGTTGCCACATCACTCATTTGGATTGCATACTTTGACGAGAAATGGAGAGAAGAGTAAAATAATGATATTCTTTTTATTGGCCGGTGAGATTTAGCGAGAAAAGGTTCCCTTTCTTATCACTAGAGGCCGGGCACACGCTACGCGTGTGCAAGTCAAATTTTAATAGAACCAGTGCTTTGTTGGCTTTCTTGGATTTTGTATTAACTGAATGGATGGACGAAAATGACACCCTATTTCGAGAATCAATCTATAGTAGGAGGTGTAACTGCCTGTAATTCCTACGTGGGTAGTGTGTTCCGGACGGTTATTGGTGCAAAGGTTAACCAAATTGTGAAACCTTTTATTTTAGGGGGTAATTTTGGAATAGCAAAATGTGAGCCAGCCTCAAAATTTTGTCAACACCAAAGTGTTGCTCCCCCTTTATATATTAGAATAGACAAGGGGCTGTTTATAATACTTCGACACACATGTACAATTTTTTTGAGTTTGTTTTTAGCATCCGTTAGTTGCATTGTCGAAAATTCGGCCAGTTCGGGTTGCATATGATGTGATTGTTGAAAGAATATTATCCGTGAAGCTTGTAGAATAACCATAGTAATTTGTAGCAAGAATGTTGAACCATAGAGTAACTAGTTGCCTATTTGAATTATAAATCGCTGTGAATGAGTATTGCACTATTATTCAGCACCACTGCCAGAATCAATGATTAGTAGGGTTAAAGAGCTAAAACTCCATCTATGTCATTGTGATTAGGTCTTGTGTGGCAATGATAGAATGAAAATAATGTAGAGTAATGGGTTTGATGCAATTTACTATTATCTTGTGCCGTCAAAGGTATTAAATACCAATAAAAGCTCAACTTAGTCTAGGTAAAATTATTAACTCAGTGGGTTCAAGTTGCATAGCATCCCTCCACCATTCGTATTCTCTATATCCTTTGTGGTTGATGTTTTTTTTATTTTTTAAATTTTGTCTTTTGGGGGAAACTTGCCCAGCAGCCCTAAATGAATTTCAGAGATGAGATTAGGTTTTTGTGCAAATCATTTAACCATGATACCAAGTTATTTTCAGCATCCATAGTTGCATTGTTGGAAATTCTGCTACTTAGGGGTTGTGAAATGCGTGACCGTTTGATGGAGTGGTTGGAATGAAGCTTGGGAGAATTACCTCAGTAATTTGTAGCAAGTAGAAATACAGCATTTAGAAGCCCTTTATTGCGCAACTTTGGCAAAAATGGAATGGCGATGCTGCAATCTTGGGTAGAGACGGGTGATATTTTAGTAGGTAAATTAATGCCCCAGATGGTGAAGAAGAATTGGCCGTACTTGGCATTCAGGTATTTACCGTAAAAGAAACTTGCCTATAACTGCCTACAGGATTTAGGGGTCGAATTATTGATGTGAGACTAATCAAGAGTTCTATTTATAATCCATAAAGGATTCGTGTATATATTTTTTAGAAACGTGAAATCAAAGTTGATAGTGAAAATGAAGGAACCTGTAGCCCAGTGGAATCATAAATCCCTATAAGAAATATTGTTGTATCATCTAGGGGCAGATCCAGGATCTACAAGTAGTAGGATTACTCCACGAATTCCATTGTTGGGAATGACAAAAGGCGAATAATGTAATTATAATGGGGTTTTTTTAAGGCAATTTGTGTGGTCAAAGGTAAAATACCAATAAGGATTCAACGTAATGTACGCAAAATTTTCACCTCAGTGGGTTCAATTTGCCACCACACCACATACCTATCATTCATGTTTTTGTTTTCTCCAGTTATGCCATCATCTTGGAGTTTTGTTAGTTTTTCTCTCTTTTTTAATCTTTTGCAACTTTCCAGCAGCCATAGATGAAAGTTAGGGATTATCTTAGATTTTTGCAAATCATTTTCACCATGGTTTTTATTTTTTGTGCGTGTATGTTTCTTTGTCGTAATTGATTTATTTTATTTCTGTGGGAGCAGCAATCAAGACGTACTTCATTCGATGTTTCTGATTCTTTGAAAGGTAGGAGCATGCTTGTTGCTGCCCTCATGGATGTTATCACTTCAACCTGTGATAGCTTAGACAATATACCACTCAAGCCATCGCTGCCTGGAAATGCTCAAATGAGAGATATTGCAGCAGCCATTGAAGTTATTGAGGAAGGTGCAATGCATTTGGATGAGCCTCCTGAAAAGGATGATGACGGTGGAACAGGAATAGAGGGGATTGGAATTAAAGTTCTTGGTGGTACATCTGTTTTAGGCCTTTCAAGAACTAATGCACTCATGGAATTGGAGCATTCCAGTCCTGGTAGGTTTGGTTCAGCCAACCATGGTCTTAAAAACTTTATGTTCCACAAACTAAGTGATAGTTCAGTAGCCCAAGAAAATGTGACTTCTGCTGTTATTCCTGGCCTTTGGGATGATTTGCTTTGTCAACATGTTGCTGTGCCTTTTGCTGCTTGGGCATTAGCGAATTGGGCAATGGCATCAAGTCTGAATAGATCCCACATTCAAGAACTGGATCAAGATGGACATGCCGTCATGACTGCTTTAAATACGGCTGAGAGATCTGTGAAATGGCATGGCAGTTTGGTGGCTCGCTTGCTTTTAGAAGACCGTAATTTGCCCTTGAATGACTCTGTTCCTGGTTGGAGTTTCAGTCTTCTTTCTACTGTTTCTCAAGCAAGCAAGAGTGAAGACATTCCTTTGGCAAAGGTTGCTTTGTCTGCTTTTCTGGTCTCTATTAAGAGAAGCCCTGCAGCACAGAAGGTAGTAGTGGACAAGGGTCTTCATCTAATGAGAGAAACTGCAAAACATACAACAAAGCATAAGCCTGTACAAGAAGCATTGGCAAATGCTTTAGAGTCACTTTCCACTGGGGACATGCATATGTCTCTTGAAGAAAGTCAAAAGTGGTCGGGTGTTCTCGTTCCTTGGGTTTTTGGAAATGATACCTGTGACACTATACGATCTTCAGCAGTTAAAGTTCTTTCGCGTATTCTTGAGGACTATGGTCCATCTTCTATAACTATCTCTCAAGGATGGTTGGCTCTTTTGCTCACTGATATTTTGGGTTCTCATAAGGCGAAGTTAAACAAGGGAAGCTCTCAGCCTAAAACTTACAAAGTGAAGGTTATTGATGCTTCTTTTTCCCCCAATATAGGCTCCGTTTGATTCCACGTAAAATATTCTCTCAAATAATTTTTCATTGTTTGGTTGGACAAAAGTTAAGTAAATCATATTTTAGGGGAAAGTGTTTCCATCAAACACCTTAAAATGACACGTGTTTTAGGTTCCCGTTTGTTATTTTAGGAAGTCGCTCGATTTATTAGAGCGACAATGCTCACAGTTTCGTCTGTTGTTTCTCTGTAATATTCCTCACCAGTCCAGTGACTCTGTACTCTCTCTCTTGCATTTCTCGCCATCTCAGCGACTTTGTATCATTACATGCCAGCACTTGTATCTTCTCCTTTGTCTTCACATGAGTACTCATATAATCTATATTTGCACTCTGAACTGCATTTCAAGTGGTGAAGAGCTTTTACAGATTTAGTGGAAGTTTGCTAGGAGGGTAAAGAAGTCTTGCAGTTTATATGTTTACTTATGCCTCAATGAGATAAAGAAGCTGCTCTTGATTGTGCTCTTAGGTCTGTGGATAACCAGCCATTTTTCCTTCACCCTTTTTCCCTTGAGTTATAGAAGGAGAAAATTGGTGTCAAGCCAGTCCATGTAGGTTCAGTCTCCTGGTTTGAAGCTTCAATTCTTGTCAATGCAATCATTGGGTTCAATTGCTAGTATCATTGGCATTGGTCACTGCCCTTTTCAGGTATAAGCTTCCTGCTGTGGGTAGATGGACGGATCCTGGGATAGGTTGGATTCTTTTATTATGGTCAAAATATTCACATGCCCGCTAAACACAGGAAAATTGAAAAAGAAATTACTTTTGTGCAAAAATTTTACAGAAAACAAATGAAACCGTTGTGTTTCTAGTCTTCTCTCTTCGGTTTCATCAGCAAGAACCAAGAAGTGTAATTTTCAATGCCATATTCATTCATTCAGTTGTGTCGCTCTTGCAGACTCAAATAGATCAGGCAAACATACTCTATGCACAACAGGCTGCGAATCAGTTGTCCGATGCTGTTGTTAATTTAGCAGGAAATCAGCTGGGAACAGACACCTATAGTGGTGATACATTCCCTTTGGCAGATCTTCTCAAACTTGAACCCTTTGTTGGACCATTAAAAAATCTTAAGAAAGATAGTCTGCGAAAATTTGGTGCTGCGGATTCTGCATCGGCTACCCTCAAGGGGATAAAAGCATTGACAGAACTCTCTGCTGAAGACACTCTCTGTCAAAACAAAATAACTGATTTTGGTGTGTTGTGTTTGTTAAGGCGCTTTTTGCTGCGGGATGATTACGAGCAATTAGCTGCAGCTGAAGCATATGATGCCTCATGGGCAGAGGAGTCGCGAGATCGGGCCTCCAATGTTTCTGGTGGGCCTTCAGCTGTAGCTAGTAATGAGTCTTCTCGTGTCCGAGTTCCACCCACAGCTCACATTAGGAGACATGCAGCTCGGCTGCTAACCGTTATCTCTGTGCTTCCAAAGGTTCAGAATGTAATTGCAGCAGATGAAGCTTGGTGTAAATGGCTTGAGGAGTGTGCCAGTGGGAGGATTCCAGGTTGCAATGATGCTAAAATTCGAAGTTATGCTAGAGCTACATTATTAAATGTCTTTTGCAATTATCAAACCGACGGAAACACTTCAAATGAAAATGTCAATGGCAGTGGTTCCCAGAATCAAAACAGTAACTGCAGCCGTTATGCTGAAATGATATATTTAATAAACCCTGAATTGCCCCACTGGAAGTGTCCTGAAGAAGGTGTAGACACTTCTGGAAGGAAACCAGGCAATAATCCAAACTGTGCCGCTGACAATAGCAAGTCAACTCATATGGAAGAATCTAACAACTGCTCAAGGCCAGAGGCTTCTTCACTGGATGTTGTCTTCGTTCATGGCTTGCAAGGCGGACCTTTCAAGACTTGGCGCTTATCTGAGGACAAGTCATCAACTAAGTCTGGCCTTGTTGAGAAGATTGATGAAGAAGCAGGGAAGCAAGGGACATTCTGGCCTGGAGAATGGCTTCCAGCTGATTTCCCAGGTGCCCGTTTGTTTTCACTGAAGTACAAGGTTTGTCATGCATTTGGCACTCGTCGAACTTTTGTTCAAATAAGTTCCTCCTTCATGTAATCACCATGGTTTTTCCTGTTTTAGTAACTGTCTACTGTTCAATTTCAAGGCCTTAGAGATATGGAGCCCTTATGCCTTCTTTGTGGTGGCTCTCATAATCATAGTTTGTAAAGTCTGAAAGAGCACTCTAGGTTCCTTTAATGCAACACCATCTTATTTTTCATTGAACGTTGTAATGCAGACGAATCTTACACAGTGGTCTGGAGCTACTCTGCCTCTTGAGGTTTGTACCATTTCATTGGCAAGTGTGAAGTTCTATCGCTGCAAATGCTTTGACTTTGTTTCTAGATTTTTCTTGTTTAAGTAGTTCATTCCTCATTTCCTCAATTTATAATGGAATATGACTTTCCAAGAATTATAAACCAGAGACATCGACTGTTTGTAGAAATCATGTTGTATGATTTACAATACCTGTAGTTTCTCTGTTTCTTGGTTCTTCTTCGAAGTCAATTTCTGCAGTTCCTGATTAACATACTTGTATTTTGGAGCTCTACAGGAAGTCAGCTCCATGATATTGGACAAGCTTGTGGCTGCAGGCATTGGGAGTCGCCCTGTTGTATTTGTGACGCATAGGTCTGTTAGTTTTCATTTTCTGTTTCTGTAAATTGCGTCTTACAAGCTGGCATAATGTTTCGGCATAGAAAGTCATTGATATGTTTCGGCCCGCGCTCCATATCATTTTGCTGTGATACATGGATCCCCGTTTTTGGACGAAGTACCCGTGTCGACACGACACGACACGGGTGTGGGTACGGGATGTGTCGGATCCGGCAAATTTAAATCGGACACGCCGCCGGAGGAAGATTATCCAACAGCAAAAAAAGAAGAAGATCAATCTTCTCCGGAGAGAGAGAGAGAGAGAGAGAGAGAGGCTGATAATCTAGGGCAGCTCATCTTTTATTTCTTTTGGGCTCCAAAGTTGGGGCTGTGTTTAATGGGCGTATTTGTTGTTTTTAAGCCTACTAATAGGGTTGGGTATTTATTTGAATGTTCTAATGGGCTTATTTATTGTTTTTGGGCTTCGATGGGTTTGTTTATTTTAGGTTAAAGTTGATTAAAGTAATTCTTTTTGAACTTTTATTATCGAGAATAAAAGAAAGAATGTACTTTTAATATATAAAATATTTATTATTTCATATATTAAATTCAAAAAATAATAAAAATATATTAGAATATTTAAAAATATATAACATGGCGTATCCCCGCACCCGTGTCCAAATTTGGATCCATATTCACGAATCCTCAATTTTCAAGTTTCAAGTGTCCGACCCGTATCCAATTCACGCACCCGTGTCCATGTAGCATAGTCATTTAGTGCTCTTGCTTAATGGGTAAATAAATTCTGTTTAGATTCTTTAGTTTTGTTAGCAATGCTGCCCCTGTCACATGACTCGCATTCAATGGTAACTGAAACTGTTAATCTTTTGGTGCAACCGTGAAGGTATCCTCTGCCTAATCGGTTTATTTATAAAAGAAATAGAAGTTAAGAATCATGAAGACGCTGATGGTAGCAGTCCTTTAGCATCCACTTGTACATTTACTAAATGCTGTTGTTAACTGGTTCTTACGCGCAGCATGGGAGGCCTGGTTGTTAAGCAGATGCTGTATCAAGCAAAAGCAGATAAGATGGATGACTTTGTCAACAACACCATTGGAGTCGTATGTGTCTTCAGTTCTTCAATAGAATGGGATTTACTTATGCTGCATCTACATCATTTAGTTTTTGTTTAATTACTGTTTTCCCATGGTTTCAGGCGTTTTATAGCTGCCCTCATTTTGGCAGCAAACTTGCGGACTTGCCCTGGAGAATGGGTCTTGTGCTTCGCCCTGCACCCACTGTTAGTAGCCGATCCTACATATGTAAAGAACAAAAAGAACAAACTCACAGTGTATCTTATTTGACATTACCTTGTTAATTGTTTGACATATAGTTTCTATTTGGCAGATAGGAGAGCTAAGAAGTGGATCTTCAAAGCTGGTAGAGCTGAATGACTTTATTCGCCAACTTCATAAGAAGGGTGTGCTTGAGGTTCTCAGTTTCGGTGAGGTAATTGGTGTGGATTTTTGTTATTTTTTTATAGAAGTAACTGAATGCATTGGGGTGCATGCACGTGTGTTTTTGGAGTTTAGTTTACTTATCACAATTGACAATTGTTTCACAGACCAAGGTAACTCCAATTGTTGAAGGTTATGGAGGTTGGGCCTTTCGAATGGAAATTGTACCAATTGAATCAGCATATCCTGGGTTTGGCGAGCTTGTTGTAAGTTACCCACTCATATTCTACTATAATAGTAATTTATTCTACTTGTTCACTTTATCTATTACACGTGATATGCTGATTTGAAGTTGCATAAAGGCTTTGTTGGGTATAAAATATAGGTTCACCTTTGATGGTGTCTTTTGCTACAACTGGAACACCCGATTTCTCTGCTCTAGTTCTTTCCATCTTTTTCTTCATGGAAGCTTTCTGTTCTAGTAGCTTTTAGTTTTCACTTTCCTAGTTCCTGTGTTCCAGAATGTTTATAGAATGCAAGATCTTAACGTTACGTAATGCTAAAACTCCTGAGGTAGGATCAGAATGTCAAATCCAAACTCTGTGTTGTGAGTGTGACCTACAATCAATATATCAATGAACTTCTGAGCAAACTAACTTTCTGCAAAAAGAAAAAAAAGATTCGGTTGATATTGATGTAATTTTCGAGAGTGTAGAAAAAATGTCCAAATATATCATAGGAGGCTAGGAGGTATCATACGAAGCCGCGCAAGGGTTATGATGAGACAGTTCTTCTGTAGGAGCAGATAGGCCTCTTCAACTATAGGATATGCCACATGGCAGAGTAATCACTTAAAAGAACTACGATTTCTATCTTGACTGAATAGCATTCCTCCGATGGGACAACAATTGGGAGTGATGCAAGGACAATCTGAACTGTCAATGTGGAAACTTTATCCTCCATGAATTAGTCAGCTCTCTCAAGTGCTAACATCTTGTGGGTTATGGATCAGTGGCAATGAAAAATTGCACGTCTTAACTTCTTTCAAAGCTGCAGCTTACATTTTTTTCAGAAGATTTGCTTTTTTCTCTACTTTCTTGGTATTTCTGTTGTGACTCGGAGATGTATTTCATGGTTGGGCACAGGTGTTAGACTCAACGGATCATGTAAATTCTTGCAAGCCTCTCAGTCGCACTGATCCTTCCTATACAGAGATCTTAGATTTCTTGAAGAAGTTGAAAACCCAGCACAGATGAACATGTTTTTCTCCGAAGTGCACGCAGCCGATGATTGTACATAGCATTTGAGAATTTGGATTGGGCGTCTAGTCACAGTTAAATGTGCTTAGGAGCTTCCGGTGATAGTAAGAGTGCCACTTGCACAGCACTCTGTGGCTTAGGTGGTCTGCAAATCAAAGATGGCAACTTTTGGGGGCAATTTACTTGTACATATAGATGCATTTTGTAGGTTTTGTACATCCCAGATATCATCTCCCAATGTCACTGGGAGGTAAAAATCATTTTGTAATTCCAGAGGTTCGCCATTTGACCACTGGTCCTACAATAACGAAATAAAAAATTCATGTTTTTGTATTTCATAGGTTACAGGGCAAACTGTGTAGGGTTCAGGACTGTGCTTTGCTTCTCAATATGGTTATGTTCTTGTATCAAATGTTGTAGGACTACATGTTTTAGCAAGGAATGAGAAGGTAGTAGAGGGGTTCATGTCCATTATGACTGTTCGTAGCCTTTCTTATCTCTGTTTTCTATTTCTATTGGAATATTTGGCTAGCAAATTTGTCTAAAATGGTATAGGGAGAAAGATTGCGCCCAGATGTTTGTGTAATTAGAAAGGAAATGTTTTAACACTTGATAACGGTTAAACTGTAAATGTTCTTTCCAGTGAGCATGGCGGAATGGGGCTGGGTTGAAGAGAGGAATGGGGCCGGGTTGAAGGGAGAAAAATACAGACACCGCAACAGCCTAAATCCTTGCAAACACATCTAGATACAAATGATAAGAAAAATCGAGCCCTAGTTATACAAATACTGCCCTTTGTCAGAGCCAACGCCGGTGACAAGTAGATCTAGAGTAGGGTTGTACATGGTCCGGATTGGACCGGTTTAAACCATGTTAACATCCAAGAATTGTCAAAACATGAATAACGTACCGCTAGTTTTTTAGGGGGGGGAGTAGAAGAGTTATGTTGGAAACAAAGGATGGTTATTGGGATGTATCCTGTATACTCTTTATTGATGCAAATGCAACGTATTTTTTTAGTGAGTGTTCAAGTATATATATAAGTGTAGGTAAACGGGCCGGCTTGATTCGATCCACAGTTCTCAAATATGGAACCATGAATTGAACCAAAATATCCGATTCTCATTTTTTCAGAACCATAACCAATCCATTAAACCAATGACAATCCAAATAGACCGATTTAGTACAGTTGGTCCGGTTTACCGGTTCTTTTAGTTTTCTTGGACACCCCTAATCTAGAGGTTGATGGAAGGGACCAGCGTACCAAAGAGCCTTGCACTGTTTGGGAGAGCTGAGAGGAGGAAGTAATAAACTTTAGCCCACTAATTCTTGGCTTGAGCTTTTGCATAGACCAAGGGTTCCATCCCCTGTGACTGGATTTCCCATTCCCCCCCTTCCCCTTTCGTTTCTGTACTGAGGATGCCTCTTTGGAGGTTTGCTAATGAAATGAAAATAGTTTTCAGTTCCAAAAAATAAAAGCTTTTGCATAACTTAAAAAAATAAATAATTCAAATTTGTTAAATAAGACTGGTTGTCCCATCTTGACGTAAGATGAGACTATCCTAATTCAACGGGGTCCTAAATCAATGGGGAGTATGAGCATATCCAGCAGTTGCTAGACAAAATGCCTACTTATAATGTTCCAAGGTTCTGAATCCCGTACCGGCCAGGGTACCGGTTTTCCTATTGGTACAGTACAGTACCGGTACCAGCCTGTACCGGGTACCGTTCATAAAATAAACAATAATTAGACAACAAATATCATAAAATGGACTTCAAACTAACAAATAAATGTTCCAAGTGCATAACATGATAACAAAACACACGCAACATTCTCCAAAAGACGCTCAAAGTTCTCCAAAAGAGACTTAGAAGTACATATAAAAAGACAGGATGTCATTCAACATAAACATAGGATGTCATTCAACAAAACACACGCAATGTTCTCCAAAAGACCCTCAAAGTTCTCCAAAAGAGACTTAAGAAGTACATATAAAAAGACGGGATGTCATTCAACATAAACATAAGGATCATTTTCTCCTCCAATATCCCAATCATATTGGGACATTCTCAGTTATCATGAGCAGCAGCATCAAAGATAGGTTGATCCTCCAAAGTCAATCCTTCTAAAGATGGTGGGTCAATAACCTCCCGTGCAATATCCTGATCTTCATCAAATAGACTAGGTTCTTCACACACCCAATCATCCAACACATCTATGTTCTCAAGACTAATCGGATCAAGTGCATCTTTCCTTCGCTTTATAAATCTACAAAGTAATTATCACAATTCATAAGATCCATATTCGAAACATTAAATATAAATTGAGCAACATTTTTTGAAATAATTACCTTGGTTAAATTCCATGAAGACCCCCTCATCTATGTCTCTTTTCCATGGAGACCCCCTAACTTTTAAAAGCGTCCAGACAAACCCCCCATCTATGTGAAATGCAAAAAACCCCTTACTCCATTAACGGAATGACGGTCTTTTGTGCTCAAGTCTATCGCCTTTTAAAATGAATGTACTCAAACATGCTCCAGTTTCTTTCACATCCAGTTGCACTACAACCTATGTAGCACGGACACAGATACGGACACAGACACGGACACGGCAATTTTGAAAAAAGGGACCCAGACACGGCAATATATATATTAATATACATATAAATATTAAAAAAATTAAAAATTTTAAAAATTAATAATTACAGTTTGAGCCCCAAAAAAGTTAAAAATTTACAATTTGACCCCTGAAAATTAAAAAAATTACAGATTGACCCCAAAAATTTCAAAAAAAATACAGTTTGACCCCCTGCCGTGTCCCCCAGCTGTGTCCCCGCCGTGTCCCCTACAAAAAATTCAAAATTTTTTGGGGACCCGCCATGTCCCCGTGTCCGATACGCTGATACGGCAACCTCTAAAAGTGTCGGTGCTTCATAGACTACAACCTATGTAGCACCAATACTTCTAGAGGTCGTCGTGTCCCCAGGACACTCGAGGGACACTTGGGGACACGCCACGTTAAATTAAATTATTTTTTGGAGGGGGACACCTGGGGTAAATATCTTACATATCAAAAGATAAGTGTATATATTTATATATATAAATTATTACTGCATACATATATAATAAATTTATATGTATAATTATTTATTTATTTTTCCAGTGTCCCTCACCGTGTCCGTGTCCATATTTTTGGAATTCCCGTGTCCGTGTCCATTTCTGTGTCCGTATCCGTGTCGATGCTACATAGACTGCAACATTGACTAAGTACTCGAACAGCAAACTTTTGTAGATCGGGGCAGTCATTTCCGAATTGCTCCCACCATGCAACTAAAAAATTGGAAACTTGCCCAATTACTAAACAAAAAATTAACAACGTACAAGATATAAGATTAACAACCAAAAAATTGAAATAGGCATGTCATAGATTTTAAAGATATATAAAAGGTTACCTGGATTCAAGACACCGGGACGACACAAGTCTCTACCATTTGTGAAGTCTTTCCTCATTAAGTTCACAACCCATGCATGATTATAAATGTATCGAGTTACCTACAAAAGTAATAATCGCAATTCTTAAGATCCGTATTAAATAAAATTGAGCAACATTCATAAAATCTTAAATCTAAATGTATTGAAATACCTTTTAAGCCTTCTGGATGGTAGCATCTGTGCGGAAAGTATTTAGGCTTTGTGAAATTCTCCAACATCAAGTCCAAGCAATGAGCTGCACAGGAGACCAATAGAAGCATCCGTAATGTGCTTGCAACCTCTTTCTCGCTGCTCTGTAAGCAGCCTCATTATACATAACAAATTGCACAATGTTACTTGGCCCCACTAGTTCAATAACCTCACTAAAAATACCAAACAATGTATCCGCTCCTTAACAAGCCCCGATGTATCAATTGACTTCAAGAACATAGTCCCTTTAGGACAATAAACAAGAACATTTATACTAAAAAAACATAGTCCCTTAGGACAATAAACAAGAAGATTTATCACCGGCATTTGATTTCGGCTCAGACCATCCATCCGACATAATTGAGCATCCATAGGTCTCCCATGAGTTTTCCATTTCAATAAGATACTCTCTAATTTCACGAACACAATTTTTCAAGAGAGGGCATCTCAAGTCATGATATGAAGGACCCTTGAAACCCGGTCCAACGGCTAGCATTGCATCAATCGGCGGTTGATAATATAGAGATGAAGTTGCATTAAATGGAAGGTTAGCATCATACCACCATCGAGCAACCGCCATTCTTTGTTCATCGACAACTTCTTTAGATGACAATGCACTTCATATAGAAAGTTGGGCACCTGGCGTTGTTCTTGGAGCAAGAAATCTAGTTATTTGCCTTCTTTTCTTTTTCGCTGCAGCATCGGACATTGTTTCCTCAATTAAACACTCCTCGAACTCGTCACGCTTATCATTGGAGGGTCCATGTCCAATATCTTTGCTCACCCTTTCCCTTTCTTGCTTGTACTCTTCAAGCAATACTAAGATGAACGTCTTTGTGTCCTACATTTGAGGACCATCTAATGTGACATTTTTTTGCGGTCCAAATTCATATTTATGTACTACATTTGAGGACCACAGGAGGTGACCTTTTGCATGCACCAATCCGATGTGCTAGGTGGAGTCCATTCTCACGTACGATTTCGTTTCAACTCTTGTTTTCCCATTAGTAAGTTTTAGGGTACCAAAAAATGGACGGATAATATGCTCATTTACTATGTGCAGATACTGTGCTTTATATTTGTTGGGCTATTCACACGGCATTTGGTATCGGCGGCTCCCATGTAGTAGCCCACGGAGTTGGTAGATGTCGCGTTCTACATGTTTGCTCATTTTTCCAAGTTTCATCTTTGGTTGGCAACTCACTGTTTCCTTAGTAAATACAATTTGTTTTGTCTTCAGGACATGGCATGACGACAATAATGGGTTATTGGGGAGTATGTCAAATAAATGTTTTTTCATGATTTTCTTTGGTGTGAGTTCCATCTACCAAACAATTACAGGCTTTTTCTTTCAATCTCCGTCCTATCTTTTCCCTTTATGTTGGTTTTGGAAAAAGTCGATAACGGCCCAGCAAATTGGATCCGGAAAGAACGGCTTCGGTTTTTTATCCTTCAGCATGGATTGGTTTTCTTTAAATACTTCAGCAGGTGACCCACTGGCAACACCCATTGTAGTCATTTTAATAGTTGGTTATTTCACGACTCTTTTCATAGTTATTCCAGTTGTGTACTGGTCTAATGCTTTTGAGACCAGGAAGTTCCCGATGATGTCCACAGACCCTTATGATGCCTACGGGCATCCTTATAATATCAGTAGAGTATTGCGTAGCAACAGAACCTTTAATGAAGCAGTCATTTTAAATCTTTGTAGCCTTCTTCATTAAAAGATTCCGTTGCTACGCAATACTCTACTGCTATTATAGGGATACCCGTAAACATCACAAGAGTCCTTCGACATCATCGGGAACTTTTTGGTCTCAAAAGCTTAGACTAGTACACAGCGCGAATGGCTATGAAAAGAGTCATGAAATAACCAACAAGGAGAGATTTAAAATGACTACAACGGGAGTGGCCAGACGGTCACCCGCTAAAGTATTTAAAGAAAATCAATCCATACTGAAGGATAAAAAACTGAGGCCGTTCTTTCCAGATTATGCTGGGCCGTTATCGACTTTTTCCAAAACTAACATAAAGGGAAAAGATTAAAAAAAAAAAGATTAAAAGAAAAAGCTCGTAATTGTTTGGTAGATGGAACTCACCCCAAAGAAAATAATGAAAAACATTTATTTGACATACTCTCAATAACCTATTATTGTCGTCATGCCACGTCCTAAAGACAAAACAAATTCTAGTTACTAAGGGAACAGTGAGTCGCCAATCAAAGAGGAAACCTGGAAAAAGGAGCAAACATGTAGAACGCGACATCAACCAACTCTGTGGGCCACCACATGCGAGCCGCCGATAGCAAATGCTGTGTGAATAGCCCAACAAATATAAAGCACATTAGCTGCACATATTAAAGGAATATATTATCTGTCCATTTTCGTACCATAAAACTTACTAATGGGAAAATAAGAGATGAAACGAAATCGCATAAAATGTACATGAGAATGGACTCCACCTTTGGTGCATGCAAAATGTCACCTCATGTGGTCCTCAAATGTAGTACGTAAATATGAGGTTGGTGCATAAAAATGTCACATGGTCCTCAAATGTAGGACACAAAGATGTTCATCTTAGTATTGCTATTTCAAAATCGAACTCAAAGATGCAAATAGTGTTGTTCTTTTTTCCCAATACCAATTTAGCATAAGCCCAAGCAGGGTCATCGGACTTAGCAAGAGCTGAGGACATTGATGGAACATGACTAGAAGCATGATCGCTCATAATGAACAACCTGTTAATCAATTTATAACAATCGATTAATCAATGCAACCAATAACTAATTGTTTGACAGCAAAACAGCAAGAGCAGTATCAAGCATTGCTAAAATGTTCTTCAGGAAAACAACAAGAACATATGCTGCAAATGAATTAGAATATGTAGCAAAAAAACTCAGTAGCAATCTCTGACTGCTCTATAAATAGCCGTGTCGATACAACCAAGTCCAATCTAAGTAAGAATTAATGTCAAGGATCAATAGAGAAAAAAAAATTACAAAAAAGGATCAATAGAGATTAAAGAAACCTTCACAAAATTACTTAATTACATGTCAAAGATCAACAGAGGCAACAGTTCAAGAAGTAAAAACTTTATAATGCACTTTCAAGTTTTTGATTTCCTACCTTACTGCCTAAACCAAGGTTGGAGAAGGTCTCCAAAAAATGAAGGAAATAAAATAAAAAAAACAAACCCTTCACAACATTGCATGTGATAGGGAAATTCTTTTTGGAACTGTTTCTTTGCCCTTTACAACCCAAGAAAACCAAGCTCATTAACCCTTTTTCCTCAATCTTAAATGAAAAACCCCAATCAAACCCTTCGAAAGGCCAATTCATTTTTCTTGAGCCTTTTCCTAATGTCATCCATTTCTTTTCCTTTTCGATTCCACTCAACAGTTCTAAAAAATTAGGGGGAAAAAACACACAAATTGGAAAACTTTACCACAGAGAGAGAGAGAGAGAGAGAGAGAACAACTTACAAACGTGAGGGTTGAGATTCCGCCAGCCAAATCAGTAGGAGGTGGCCGGTCGTCGGAGAGAAAGATCGATCACAACGGTTAGGGTAGTAGATCGGCAGACATCAGTGGGAGAGGAGTGATGGAGGCCCAATAGGGTTAGGGTGTACTGTGTAAACGATAGAATAGATGGGTTGGATTTCGACAAAAATTAAAAAATTGTATTTTTCGGATTGGCCGGTACCAACGGTAAGGCCCGGTATTGGGGCCGGGACGGAGCTAGAGGTGGGTGGTACCGTTTATAAGGCCATCCGGTACGAAACAGTATCCAAAACTTTGGTTCCAGTGTCATTGGCTTAAGGATTTTTTAATTTTGTCTTTATTCAAAAAAAAAATTACATTTGTTAATTTTACATCAAATTTTTAGTGATTATAGGTTCATCCCGAAAGAAATCGGAATTGGGTAAAAACTTACGACTTTTACCCAAATAACTTGGAAAATATCCAAGAAAAAGTATAAAAAGACAACCTTAAGCCAAGAAGACAGCTTAAGCCGGCTTAAGTTGTCTTTTCCTAGATATTTTCCAAAATATTTAGGCAATTCTCATTTTATTTTTCCGAATCCTCACTTCGAGACGAACCTATAATTACAAAAGAACAAACGAAAAAAAAATGAATAAAGACAACCAAAAAACCCTTAACCAAAATGGCATTGGAGCAGCCCGTAAACTTTGTTTTGCCTAGAAGAAAAATATATAGACACCCAAACAGCCTAGCCAAAATGGATACCCAAAATCTTTACAAACATATATCTACTATCTAGATACAAATGACAAGAAAAATCGAGCCCTACTTTTATAGATACTGCAACCCACAAAATGGGGTTCCAACACAGATCGTCAAAGAAGAAAAGGTGACAAAGAGGGGGAGTAATTGTTCTAACCTATGCCGGAGCCAATGCCGGCGACAACCCCAGCTATGAGTAGATTTGGAGAGAGAGAGGGAGAGAGAGACGAGCCTTGTACGGTTGTACCCCATGTTGATGGAAGGAACTGGCCGTACCAACGAGCCTTGCACTATTTTGGGTCTTGCAAGGAAGAAAGGAATAAACCCTAGCCCACTGATTCTTGACCTGAACTTTTACGGGGAGAGAGGGAGAGGGGTATAAAGACGGTAGCTGCCGAGGCTACAGTACCTAGCCCTAACGAGGTACTCTAGCATACCAAATTGGGATTTTGAAGCGAGTATGTTGGGTTTTTTGTGCTTAGATTAGGCATTTTGCCTAAAAACCAAAGGGCCGTTTGGATGATGTACAAGGGAGGAGGATGAAGCAATCCGGGGTGATAAGGAGTTGATTGGACGTTTAGCCCATGGTTTGGGAACCAAAAACACACCCCGACTAAATAATCTGGGACACACTCTAGGCCCTTTGTATCAGAAATTTGGTAGTAGGGTGGTTTATAACCTTGGCGGGTCTCTTAATGCTAAGGTTGATTCAATCATAATAAATGGGAATTGGAGATGGCCTAGGGTGCGTAATGTTGCCATCCAGGAGATTGTTGGAGGCACAGCTGGAGACTTTATTCCCCACCCTAATAGGGCGGATAAGGTAGTTTGGACCTTATCCCCTTCGGCCTTCAGGGACTTATAGTGCGAAATCTGCGTGGATGGCTATTAGATCTAGTAAGCCAGTGGTGGGTTGGTCATCGTTGGTTTGGCATTCGAAGCAGGTGACACGATAGTCTTTCATTCTTTGGGTGGCCATCTTGCGCAGGTTATCTACTAAAGATAGACTTAGATCTTGGGGGATGCTGATGGATGGTGGTTGTGCTCTGTGTCATGGGGGTATGGAGGATCATGATCACCTATTTTTTAGCTGCTCTTTTGTTGACTTGGATGGCTGTGAAAGGATTTTGTGGTTTTGGGCACTTTTCTAGCACTCTTGATAATGAGATCCAGTGGGACATTCGAAAGAGGTTTGATCACTCTATGCGGTCTGTTATCTATAAGCTATGCCTAGCTGGTAATGTCCATCACCTTTGGAGGGAACGAAACATGCGTATTTTCCAGCACAAAGGTACGGATTCAAATGCAGTCATTAAGACGATTTGAAATGACGTTAGAGCTTGCGTTTCTTCTTGGAGAAACTTGCCCAGGTCTGTTGAGAATTTGGATTTTTGCCCAAAGTGGGAAATTCCTTTGTGTGTATTTCAGCATGCCTAAAATTTGTAGCTTTGTAGTTAGTTTGTTTTGATAGGTGGTGGGTTTTGTTTAGGGCTATAGCCTCTAGGGCCTGTTTTGATCTGTAGCAGCTTTTGCTGTTCGCGCTTATAAGTGTTCAAGGCTATCCCCTTGCTCTTTTGGGTTTGTTTCTGTATAAACACAACTGTTCCAAAAAAAAAAATCCGGGGGAAGCCGGACTAAATAGAACCGGGGGTGCTTCTATTTAGTCAGGCCTCTCATCCACCCCCTCTTTACCCTCCCCTTTTCTCTAAATTCCCAGAAAAATGAGAGATTTTGAGCAGCGGCGAGTTCCGGCACAGTGAAAATTACCGAACAATTACAAAAGATCAGAAAAAAATGCATATCTGCTGCGTCATGGATCGGCCATCGTCTGTCATAGTCGTCGTCGGATCATGGTGGTTGCAAGAGAAAGAGAGGAGGTCGGCCATTGTCTGCCATAGTCGTCGTCGGATCATGGTGGTTGCAAGAGAAAGAGAGGAGATCGGCCATAGGTGAGGCGTCTCCGGCGTCCGATTCCTGCCCGTCTCCGCCGTCGTGATGGTTGGTGAGGCGGCGGATTCCTGGTGTGAGGTAATTGGAAGAGAGGAGAAGAGGGTTTTAAGTTGCCTGCTGAAAGGTTTGCCTTCTTACAAGAAGAGGAAGAGTAAAATTATCCAGTACACATGCTAACCTAGGAGTACTTGTTTCAAATATTTGGATTTCTTTTTAATTTTATCACCTAGTTTAATGTATTACATGTTTTTATCACAAAAAAAAACTTTTAAAAATTACATGTTTTTGAATATTTAATAATTTTAATTTATATAAAAAATCATTAAAAGGACTTATGATAGCTTAATTTTTGTTAAGTATAATTAATTAATTATTTTTTAAATTATATAATTGATTTTATTCATAATCTAATACAGGCATATAAGAGAGCACATATGTCTTTCGACATGATTTTACATTATCAACACTCTTTATCTCCCATTTTTTATCCATCATCCAAATCATGTATTATTTAATCTCCCTTTTTTAACTATCACATCAATGTGGGTCCATCATTTTTATTTAATCCTCTTATTATTTTATCCTCTCTTACTATTTAATCCCTCCAAAACTAATATGTCATCCAAACGGGCCATAATTTGTTTAGGTAGTTGGAGGAGCAATTTTTCAGTACCGAGAGGATACCACGTGGTACCCCTTTGGCGCATCTAGGCTGTCCATTTTGGCTTTGGGCGGTCGGTATTTGGAGAGAGAGAGAGTGAGGAAAGAGGGTGTTTTAATCTCAGTCATCCAATACACTCTTGGACGGCCCGGATGTAACATTTGGGTACCACGTAAACTCGCCCACGTGGTACCTAGTAGGGCTGTCAATAAAAACCCGCGAATCCGATCCGAACCGAACCGAACCGTGAGAATTTAATAAATAAAAATAATATATATATACTTCAATCTCCATTACTACCATACCCTTTGTTTTTCAGTAAATCTTTAAATTTTCACAAATTTCAAAAGTGTCTGTGCTTCCGCCCCCTCTATTGGTATCAGAGCCAAGTAGGTAGTAGTTGAGTTAGACCAAATTAATCTGTAAATTATTTTTTAAGCTTAGAAAATCCATTTAGTATTTTCTCCTGCTTATCTTCGTTTGAGCATCCTGTCTCTGGCCACCCAAGCTTTATGCCCTGTTAGATGTGTAAGTCCTAGTGAGAGAAAGTCGTGAGGATAGGGTTCACAGTTGGGTATGAGTGTATACAGGCTAGGTCTCAAACAGGTTAATCCCAGGAAAAGATATTAAGAGAAATTTTTGAGTAAAAAAGATAATGAATAGATTATTTAGGT